>JAAGKR010002348.1:0-96535 GCA_011419295.1 Clarias macrocephalus
TTTTTTTTTTTTTTATCAAAGAAAGCATTTAAAACAGCCTGCTGTTTATATTTCCTTTTATTCCGAGTTTTTTTTTTTTTTTTTTTTTACGTTTGTGTATTGATAGCAGCCAAATTAACATGAATTACAAATCAACAGACCAATGTTTTCACAAGACGCTGTGTCTCCCACCGGTTACAAACACTGTAGCCGTGTCCCCCGCTCGTTTGTACAAGCAAATTCCTGGAATCATCTTCATTCACTGTTAGAAAGCGACAACCAAATAAATACCCCAAGAACTCTTTTATTCGTGTCTGTTTTTGTTTCCGAGCCAGTTCTCCTGTGCTGTGCCTAATTGATTTAGCATAGCCCTTGTTCATACCCAGTGCTGACTGCAGAAACCCTTAGCACTGGATCAGGTGGTAGGTGTGCATATTAATGGCGGAGTTAATCTCCGTGTTCAGAGTGTGAAGACAAGTCCCACACAGAGTTAATCATCTCAGCTTGCTGGAACCTTCCCAATGAACAGAGAAAGTCTCAGAAACATTGTCATTGGAGGTTATTCCACATGCATTAACTCAGCTATTCAGGCTTTAAAATGTCAAAACCTTCATCACAATGTGCACCAGTCTATTAAAAGGTTACATCTGAAACATATTAGATACAGATGAATAGAGTGGAGGTATGTAAAATATATGCCGGCGATGTCCCGTATTCTTTCTTATGCACCGCATTATTTGTGAAATGTTCTTCTGAGCAGCATTTATAGTGCAGGACAGATGCTCCGCTGTGGCAACCCCTGGACAGGAGCAGCCAAAAGACCAATAACAGTCTATGTCTCTTGTGGGAACTTAAACACAGTAATCTTAATGAATCACAGTGACTGAAATGAACAACTGAGGTTTATGTTTAGGAGGAATACTAAATGAATAAATCCTAAATGAATATTAAAAAGTACTGGAGCAATGAAAGTAATGTATTTGCTTTGATATATATATATATATATATTTATTTTAATTATAATAACTCATACTTTAACATTTTCACCTTTTTCTCTCAGGCAGCCAAACTGGAGCAAAATCAAATGTCTTGCTAAGAATTTTTTTTTCGATTAAAATTTAAATACTAGTAGGTCAGATAAGTTGGGTTGCTTACTTTAATGTGATACATTTGGATAAGCCAGCCCGCTGGGTAAAACAGCATTTGTGCCACACAGTGTTGTTTTTCTTGGGCAAGCGGATGAGTTGGCAGATGGATAATTGGATCACCTAATCTCTACTCTCTCTGTGCTTTCCATTAGATAAAGCCCCCCACTTCTCTCGCCTGGGGGATGTGGAGGTCAACGCTGGACAGAACGCCACCTTCCAGTGTGTGGCAGCAGGAAGAGCATCAGAGGCAGAGAAGTTTTTACTGGAGGTGAGAACTGCATCATACCAGCAGAGATCCCTGTCTTTACATGCGGCGTCTTTTGTTTATCTGTGATGCATGTAGATCATTGCTGTGGATTTGTCAGGACGGGTTCCACAGCAGAGACCAAGATCACTGGTTTAAATTCTCATTTTTGTAGTCAAGCCTGTTTATGCCCTGAGTCCTGTTTAGTTGCTGGATCATAAGACGTGTTCAAAGGTTCAGTGAGGAGTTCATATGAAATTGTGCACATCAGTTTTCAGATCTCTTATGTGTTTTTTTTTTTTTTTAATTAACCAAAACTCTGTGACTATTTTAATTATTATTATTTAACAATTGAAATTAGGGATTTAGTGCTTCTCACACTCAGATTAAAGTTTCAGGATTAATTTCAACCTGCAATGATTCATGATAGTCATATTTATGACCAGGAATATTCATCCAGTGATAGATTTGCAATATACTAGACTCCTATTAGTGTTTATTTCTTGTTCATATATTATTGTATCATTTCACAGCCTTTTACAGCCTTATATTGCTTTTATGTTACATCATAAATTTGACAGCAAGCACAAAAACAATCTTGTTCCTTTCAGTCTGCATTTTCTATCCCTGATTTTATTTTCCGCTGCTTGTGTTTTAAGGCATGGCGTAGACGCTGTTTAAAAACCACAGATTTTTTACAGCATTTGGCAGATGCCTTTATCCATAGCAACTTATATTTCATTTAATTGTACAGTACATCTGAGAAGATCTGAGGGGTAAGGACCTTGCTCAGAGGCCCAACAGTGGCAACTTGGTGGTGCTGGGGTTTGAACCTGTGACCTTCTGATCAGTAGCCCAACACTTTAACCACTGAACTAACACTGCCTAATAACAGACCCTTAGGCTACGTTCACATTACAAGCCACATTGCTCCAAAAAATGACAGATTTTTTGGTCAGATCAGATTTATATGTCCTGACAGTTCACATTCATCATTAGAAATGGCCTTGATTTGATTTTAATGTGGATGCATCTCTCTGCTGGAACGGCGCACGCACACATATCGATACGTCTTTGCTCACGCTATCTCGGTTAAACCATATTTTCTCACTTTTGCTCTGGAGGATGACAGGCTGTTAGACGGCTGCATTTGTTGAGGTCCAGAAGTAGGAGGAATTGAGTCAATTCAGGCTGGTAATGTGAATGTAGCCTTATGCATAATCTGAATTAGGAGCTTAGAAAACTGACTTAAAAATCTTCAGCATCAGTTTAGGAATAGAAGTAATTACTCTACTTGAATTAATGTGCATTAAAGTGTCATATTATCAGATTGGTTGTCTGTGGTCATAAACCATCTGTGCCGTGACTGATTAATCAGCCGCCTTGCACCTCCTGGGTCGGTGTTCGATTCCCACCTTGGGTCTGTGTGCGTGGAGTTTTCATGTTCTCCCCATGCTTGATGTGTTTCCTCTGGGTACTCTCCAGGAAAACTCCAGGGTTTTCCCCCACCTTATTCCCTAAGTCTTCTGAGATAGGCTCCAGGTCCCTGCGGCCCTGCACACAGGATAGTTGGTATAGACGATGAATGAATTAATGAATAGTATGATATGATATGATGTGATATGGACAGCGTATGGCACTGCTGGTAACGTTGCTAGCTTTGTTCTCAAGGGTCTCCAGTTTAGGTTTGGATTACAGTTTTGCTTGTTTTGCATGCTCTGTGTTTGTTCATGTGTGTTTCTTCTCATTTCTCCAGTTTCCTCCTATCTCTACTGTAAATCGAAGGTAAAAGCAAGGTCTATTAGGACAAAATCTGGTGGCTTTCCAGAAGAGTGGAGGTTATAACAGCAAAGAGGAATTAATTTGAAATTTAATTAATGTTTAAAAAGCACATTGTCAGGGTTCAGCAAACTTTTGGCCAATGAGTGTATGATGTCAGTTTTATGCATCCAGTTCTATTTATGGATTTAAGATAAACATAGGCGCTTTTTTCCTTATCATTACTTATTTTTGTTCAGCTTATAGATTTTTCTTGCCCTTAATTTCAATTTAAATGGAGATGCCAGGTAACTTCCTTTAAGCCCCCATGACACCTTAGTATAATATGATACATGATATAATATGTCCATGGTATGTGCTCATGGAGTTGCATGTTCTCCATGTGCTTAATGGGTTTCCTCTGGGAATCCTTCTACAGTCCAAAGACATGCACATTGGGCCAATTCATGTTCCCAGATTAGCCCGTAGTGTGTGCGAGTGAGGGCATGATTGTATGGTGTGCTCATGTGTGCCCTGCCATGGATTGGCACCCTGGCCAGGGTGTTTCCCGCCTTTTGCCCTAAGTCTCCTGGGATAGGCTCCAGGCTTCCTGTGACCCTGAATAAGAGAAGCACTATAGCAGATGAATGAATGAATGAATAAATGAATATAAACAGTGTTTAATACACAGTACTTTTTGTTGGTACTCTGACACAAAACACATGGGTCCTGTGTTAAATGGTTCTCCTCTCGTTGGGGTCTGTGAGAAACTGGACCCAGTCAAAAATGAAACCAAATCTATGATGATATTACATTTCAAAGACAATGATAAATGTTTGGAGTTACATTCTCTCATTTGTCACATTAAAGTGTTGAGCGCCTTTGAAATCCGCCCTGCCCGCGCTGATTGAGCCATATGGCTCCCCTTCACCATCACCATGGCGTTTCTTTTATAAACCTAGTTTGTGTTTTTGCTTTAATCTTAGACCCACGCTGACTTCTGTCAAACAAACAGACCGGTTTTTGTCTGCACCGCAATTAGTTCAAACAGATCCATTCATCTCACTGTTTATCCTTCCTCATAGCTGCTAATTCAATGAGTGATGTGATTGCAGGGTAAGCAAAGAAAGAAAATAGTGATCCCTTAAAGCCTGATACTTGATGTGAGCCTTGCAGTTACCATGACTATAACCAGTATAATAATCTCCGTTTTGTTTGCGAGGCTTTAAGGCCCGTATTGTGTGGTGTTCTGCACATACTATATAGTGCAAGCCTAAATACTCCAACCCTTCAATAAACCAACACAGTGATATGTTCAATAAAACAGAGTACGAGCGATACTAGGAGTGAGAAAGTGGAAATAGTTGACTATACAGTAGGCTTCTATTCACACACGGGAACACAGTTTTATTATGTGAACCACAAGGATAAGGCGCGCTTTCACGGAGACACATATCCAATCCTCCCATATGACTGTCATTCATTCCTTAGATCGGATTGAGTCTTGCAGATACAAATAGATATCCTGAGCTCTCTGCGATGCCTTACTCAAATCTCCAGCTCAAAAAGAGTCTAGCACTTATGACTCTTTCCCAAGAGCAGACCTAATCAAATAAAAGTGATACTTGCATGAAATGTGGTTTCATTTTTTCCAGATATTGAGTTGGGTTAGTTTTGACCAAATCGAAAGCTGTTACCTGATACCTTTTTAAAATAGTGCCTCATGTCAAGCCTGGCCATAATCATATTATTTGCTTATAATTCCATGCATCAGCTTTTCCTCTAAAGCAATGTGCATGACAATTCATTGCATGTTTTTCCCCCCTGGTCAGCAGTGTGCTGCAGTCTCCTGATGTTCCCAGGAATATAGAAACCTTAGTCCTCTTGTTGGTGCCTGTGAGCTTCTATTGAAAGACATTTTATATACAGATATTTAACAGTAATGCATGTTTACGTTTGTTGTGGCTGGATAATATCATGTTTACTTCTCCTTTTTATCCACTCTAGCGGCACAACGGTGAGGTGTCCTCGGGCGGCTCAGTTAAGCACCTGAGCCGCAATCGTTTCTCGGTGTCCTTCCAGCTGGAGGACGTCCAGAGGCCTGAGCAGGACCTCTACCGCTGTGTCACCCAGTCGTCCAGAGGCTCTGGCGTTTCTAATTTTGCTGAACTCATCGTCAAAGGTACGAGTCTTTCCTTCTTTCATTTTACTGTCAAATTCTGTTAGAAAATACTTAAGTCACCAATAATTTCTTGTGGCCATAACATGCACTTACTCGTAATTGTTGATGACACAATGATGGACAGGTTCACATCTATACTGTACATTTTAGCCGTAACACAATATGCATAATACAGTATTTATTTACTGTTTAAAACAAAGATTTTAGAGAACATAAAATCAAGTTTATGAACGTCGTACCTTGCACAAACTCACTTCCAGTCTGGCAGTACACCTTTTTTTTCTCTCCAAAGTCTAGCAATAAAATAATACACACATGACCCCTAAATAGCTTCTCATAACTAATGAAAGGGGAAATGTGTAATTATTCATTGCTGTAAACAAGTTCAAACCACATTCATGAGCTGTGATGCTCAGTGAAATGAAATATACAGTAGCAGTGATGTTGTAGTTTAGTCTAGATGAAACGCGCTGTCTTTGCAGTGAACATGTTCGGTACAACCTGACTTAAACTGCCTCATTTAGTATGTTTAAAGTCGGCTATTTAAGTTGCCAGATGAATCTCTGAAGTGGAGTCCTGCATGCAGCATGGGTTCAGATGATAAGTAGGTTAAGTGTCTAATAAGCTTGAAGTTTTGGAAGAAAACGCCAAACATGAGGAGGATTACGTAATCATCCTACTGAAAAAAAAGTCAAATAATCACAGCTGATTAAGAGATAATGCTAACTAATTAAAATTGCTTGTGAAATCAATTAATTCAATCTAGTGTTAATTATTAGAAAAGTTCCCTTGATGTGATCGTGATATTATTAGATTTCACTTCCCACAGCCTGGTGTATTGTCATTATAAACCTTTATTAAAAGAACAGACGGTAAACAGTGAGACTTTATATTTTTTGTAGGTATAAGCTACTGTAGGAAGACATGTAAATATGCCACTGTATACAAGGTACTGTAAGGCTGGTAACAGTTCAGTGCTTTGTACAGTAAGTAACTCATCAAGTACAAGGTCAAGTACCAGCCTATTTTATTTTACTAGTCTGTTATATTTACAACCTCAAACTCTGCCAGACTTGTTGACTTAATCCTTTAATATGTATTTTAGAGTAGAATTTTTTTTCTCCCCCTTAAGGAAGAGTATGTCAGGTTCAAGCTAGAATTTCCAAATGTGCTTTCACTAATATCCGGCTCTATGTTAAGGACGGTGGTATTTGGAAACGTATATCAAAGGCTCGGTTCATTTAAGATTTTGTTAAAGTCCAGCGTTGCTAGGCTGCATGATCATGGAAATTCAGTCTGCCCACATCACTTATCGTGCGCTACAGGAGATGAAACCACTCATAATACTAACCAATGACAAATGGCTGTCAGGTCAGGACTCACAGAGCAGTGGTTTCTGATCCCCAGCTCCTCTCTGATTCCTAAATGGGGTAAAGGCGAGAGAGAAATGAGGAGAAGGATGGCTAGAGCTTACCATGCTTCTCTGTACCATGCCTACTCATGTCTCTGAACACTGTGATGGAGTCTGTGAGGCACCGCCAGTCTAATCCCGTTGATAGATGTACTGTACCAGCGAGGATTAAGCGGAGGTTAGAGAAGAGGCTGTTTGGTGCAAGACAAAGTTGCCTGAAAACAATGGTATATTAAACCCTCTGGCTGTTGTTATTAATACAGCATTAAACAGCCTTTTCAAAATGGAAGAGAATAAAAGCTTCGTACTGTATGTGCAGAAACAAGAGAAAGGCGTGTGTGTGTGTGTGTGTGTGTGTGTGTGTGTGTGTGTGTGTGTGTGTGTGTGTGTGTGTATTATGTAATGCAGGCCTTTAACCCAACATATAAATTATCATCTAATAACTACAATTTTACTACCAAACAAGCAAGGATGTTTTTATTACATTTTCTTATGCTGATTGTCTTATTATAATGAACATGCTAATATCTACAATAACAACTGAATTAGCCCAACAGATTTATTTTGGAAGCAACTGCTAATATGTTTGAAAAACAATGGATAAAAAGCATTAATTAACAACTTAAAATACTGTAATAAAAAAGCAAAAATGCCCTTTGCTTTTCTAAAGTATTTGGATGTCCTAATTAAATGTTTTAAAATTAAAGACAGCTGTAATATTAACAACAACAACAACAACAACAACAACAAAAAAATATATATATATAAATAATAATACTTAAAAATATATAATAACTTATTTTTAGTTATGTTTACAGTGTGTCAGCAGTCTGCAATGGCCAGTACTTGAATTGACCTACAGTATTATAAATAGGTATGAATGTAAAGCGTATTGCCGTATATCAGACTTGTATAAGCCTTATGGACAGCAGGGTGGTGCAGAGGGAGGTTTTCTGTCCCAGAAGCCGTAATTGATGAGGAAAAGATCTGATCCTTTAGCCTTTTGTTATTTAAAAGCTCTAGTTAGGTTTTACTGGTGTTTTGCAATGTGATTGATTATTCGTTATAATGCTGAAAATAATGTATTTTGTTGCAGTTTTCCTAGAAATACAGTGCGATAAGGCAAAAAACTGTTTCCATGATTTTTGAAATGCATGATCAGGCCATGACATAGTACTGCCATTGTAAATCTTACAGTTGTACTTGTCATTACATAGGAAATTCTGTCTTTAGTTGTCACACTAAGCTTTAAGGGTTTAAGTATACATCCTGATACCTTCCAAGTCTTTTATTCCACATGACTTAGTCAAATTGTAGGTAAGACTTTTCCTGGATTACGTCCTAAACTATAAGCAAATTGCCTTTACCTATTGTTAAAGAAGTGTATTGTTATTTTCTCTTAGTTTTAAAATAGTGCATATTGAAAATCCAGTGTGTTTGTTGTTGCGCTTTCATAAGTGTGATATGCATGATCATTTTAAAAAGTGTAATAACTCTCAGTATTTGATACGCACCACTGCTTGTAATTGCTTAATAAAGAAGAACTGAAAATGTAAAGGTAAAACTACCAGCTGTTATGCTGTGGGAAGTACTCGGCTGCCGTGATTTGAGTCTATGTCTCCTTTTTGAGCAGAGATTTGGGGTGTGAAGGAATTGGACTGGGGGGGGGGGGGGGGGTTGTAAAGCTAATTGGATTTGCCAGCAGCCGTGAGTGAGGGAAAATAAAGATTTAAATGATTGTATGTGTGGGAGTTGGTATGCTTTAAACATTTTACATGCTGTACAGTAGTAGCTCCACATAGTAGCACCATGCTGGAACAAAACATAAGAGCAGTTTTATTCTCCCCAGAGAAACAACAGATGAGACAATCAGTGTATAAATCTGGAACAAGACGTCCCTAGAAGCCCCCTTTCACTCCATCGTACATTTGTAATTAACTTGTTTTGATAAAAAAGAAACCTCTTGAACATGCATACATGTCTCCATGGAGGAAGTTCTAAATACTGTAGAAGTGCTTTAGAGGACAGGGTCTATTCAGATCAGTTCAAAGTTTTTTTTTATTTTTTTATGGTGAGACTGTAAATGATGAGAGTTGTCTCTTGTGTCCGTGACAGTGCTCATATCTACAAGGCACTGAATTGTTGGATAGTACGTTTCATGTCATGTAGTGCTTTTTACCACCATAATTACAACAAATGCAAGCACACAAAGGAATTTATCATCCAGCCAGTATAGAGTAGTTGCAGAGACTTGGAGAGTCTATGGCAAGGTGCACTGAAGCTGTTCTGATGCCTGATAATGGCCCAGCACATGCCTAAGGCACTTTCTGTTGCTTTGCGAATATTTTGTGAGATTCTGAACATGTTTCTTGTAGTTAGTTTAGTCTAATTAGTGAATATTACGAGCAGGTGTTGGTGTAGAAACTTAACCCAGCTAGAGACGAGAGTGGAAAAGCTCTAATTGGCCATCTCACAGGATATTACTAACTTTCTGAAAGATGCAAGAAATTCTTGTTATTTATTAGAAACCAACAAATAAATAAATATTGTGCATTTTAACAGTCTGAACCATTTTCATAAACAATAATCATATTCTGTAAAACCCAGATAAATGCATGGTCTAAGAGTATTGCTCAGTACTCTAAATCAGAGATAGTTTGAAATCTTTTTATACAAATAATTCCGCATATTTCTTGCGAAAAACACAGCATTTACCCTTCTTTTCGGGGTAGTACAGTACAGAATTACTGCCATGATAAGAAGTAACTTGAACTCTCCGCTCATGGCTCGCATCTGTGCTGTGTAAGACAGTTTAGGACATGGCTGCTTTCCCTCAGCAGCAGGTTGCTGATGGCTCTCTGATGGGGCCGACTTGGACAGGAGGTCCAATTTAAAATGCATCACTGCGCCTAAATTAAGCATAACAGATTGGCCTGGTGGGACAGGTTCAAAGAACTGTGACTGCATGTTCGAGAGTCTGGCTGTATTTTCAACCTTATGTGGTAATGCTTTTTTATTTTTGCCTTTGGGTTCTAGTGCTCTGCGGCTTTGACTTGCCATTCAGAGTCCCATCCACCCCCGCTGCCTGTGCAAACAAGCAGCTAATCATCCTTTTAATTAGCTTGATCATTTCATTTTACCTTTCATTGTTCCTAAATTAAGGTATTGATTATGTACCGGCGGTACTAACGCATAGCAGCTAAAATGAAGGAAAAGTGTCCCCATTCAAACCACTATGTATGTATATATTAATATATATGTATATATGTATATTAATAGTGTGTATATATACAAACCATGGCTAAAAAAAAAAGCACCAGATATACTGGGCTGGTTTTTATTTCAGCCTTTGATATGAGAGTGATGTGAAAAAAAAAAGAGTTTATTTTATCTTCAGACCAGTCTGACTGACTATAAGCTGACTTTATTACTATTGCTTTTCCCTGGAGGAGTTCTGCATGTATCATGAGGGGCAAAGGGTCACTGAGCTGGGATAGAGGAGTCCACCGGACACCGTTACTCTGTTACTCAGTCAATACACCGCGCATCTGGGGATTAATGACAGAATACCACAGCACTGAAATTTCTCTACTACTCAATCATCTGAGACTTCTTTCGACCTTAATGCCTGCTTGTCTCATTAATAGTTCAGCAGCTTAAATTGCTGCAATGGCCTAGTCAGATGGCAGCCTTTAAATATAAATGAAGGCCCGGACTCTCTTACGTTTAAAAAAAAAACGTGAAAGATTATTCTCTATGATAGATGTAGAACAGTCCCCATGGTTCCCCGGGAAAGCTGATATATGCAACTCTCTTTGCATGGTATGTGTGTCTTGTCTTGTTTTACTTTTAGCTCTTAATGCTGAGTTAATGTGGTTTTTGAACCCATAGGCTCAGAGGCTTTCTGTTACTAAGTAGTATGGCCTGCTTCACCTGCAGACCAATCAGAATGTGTGTGACCATACAATCATGTTTTTTTTTTTTTGGTTAACACTACTTCTTGGCAGGTACTCTAACTCATGGATATGCTGAAATTATCACCTGAATAAGTGACAGTTAGCTCCCAGAGTGCAGTGTGGACTACATTCACATTTTATGATCAGAGGACTCTAACCTCATTAATGATCACACACACCTGGACCCATTTACACAGACAGTACGGAAGGACGGTTCTCATGCTCATGGTAAACTATTAGCTCTGTGTGGTTTATATTTCACATCTGCTCCAAGCATTATATACCAGTTAGCCATAACTTTACAATGCAAAACATTATATCCAGTATTGTCGTGCTGCATTACCGTTTCTGTGGGATTGGACCTGACACGCTGGCCTTTGGTCCCCACAATCATGCGTGAGCCTTGGGTACCCATGATCCTCTCACCAATATTCAGTTCAAGTTTAGTGGTCATGTGCCCAAAATGTCAGTGAAAGCTGTATATGAAATAGATGTACGTGAAATGAAAATGCTTGTTGTAGGCTCAGGTGCTCTTGAATGGTGTAATACAAAGGGAAAGGATAGAGGAAGGAGAGAGAAAGATATTATTTACATAATAATATGTAATATAGTACAGTTCAAAATGTTGCGTGGATAAATGTGCAAATAAATGCTGAAGAGCAAGGATGTCTTCAAAAAAAGGAATAAATGAAACATGATTAGTGGACTATAAAGCACAGTAAACATTAATTAATATACAAAGTCAGTATTGGTTGTGACAATACTTCATAGACCCTTTAGCTTCACATATAATTCGTGAGGTTTTATAAGGAAATTAACTACTAAGTTTTACTGAGCATCCTGCAGAACCACCCACAGTTCTTCTGAGGACTTTGACTGTTGCACCTACTTCTTTTTGCATGCAAAATCTAGCAGCTTACTTTTTTTGTGGTTGCTTATATAATGTGCTGCTTTCTGTGTATAGTGTAAAATGAGTATGACTTCCAATATATTGCACAGGGACAGAACTCAGTCCTTAGTGGCAGTAAAGTGTAGCTGTGCCCTTTGAAGTACTGCAACACGCAACATGTCTCCAAAAAGTTGCAAGAGCAACCCTTGAGTCCTTGCGCTAAGTGTGAGGGAGGTAGTGGCAACATGATTGTACAGTAATAGCACAAGAAGGAGTCGAGACAATGACTAGATTAAAGGTGGTTCAGAACCCTGATGGCCTGCAGGTACAAAACTGTACTTCAGCCTGGTGTTTCTGGCTAGGATGTTGCAGTACCATCTGCCTGATGGCAGTCTAGTAAAAGAAAAATCCATGTGCCGAGTGATTTTGGGCTATAGTGACTTCCTCAGACACTGTTTAATCAAAGATGTCCTATAAGGCTTGGAGCTTGCTGCTAGTAATGAGCTCACCTGTTCTCATGACTCTCTGGAGGGCATTGCAGTTGCTCAGGGAACAGATGCTAAACCAGACAGTTATGCACCCAGTCAGATGGCTCTCTATGGTGCATCTATAGAGGTTGGTCAGGATTTTTTTTGTGGGGAAACCAAATTTTCCAAACATCCAACAGATTTTATAACTGACTTAGTGTGAAGGGACCAGCTTAACTCATCAGTGAGGTGCACACTTATGAGATCAACCCTTTCCACAGCATCCCCACCAATAAATAAGTAGTCGTGGCCATAGAGAGGAATCTGACTGGGTGCATAACTGTCTGGTTTAGCATCTGTTCCCTGAGCAACTGCATCCTCCTGAAGATCATCTGTTTAGTTTTGATGAGGTGAAGACATCTTTCATCTTTGTAGACTTTTTCATCTCCGTTTGGGATGAGGACTACCATGGTAATATTGTCTATCATGAGTGAACAAGGAGTATACAGTATGAGGGGGCCGAGCACACATCCATTTGGAGTTCCTGTGTTCAAAGTCATGGAGGAGGAGGAGATGGGATCACTGATTAGTGTCTGTCTATTAGAAAACCTGTCATTAGACTATTAGACATATTGTTTATTAGAAATGTCTGTCATCCAAAATCCTTTTGCATGATGGGTTTGGCTGAAATTACGGTGCTGAAGGCCAAGCTGCAGGCAATGAAGAGCATTCTCACAAAGGTGTTTTTCACACTGCCGTGGTTGCCATCAGGACCTGGTGCCTTGTGTGGGCTGACCGTCCTGACACATCTGATCTGATCACATCTGGCTCAGAGATGGTTAGTGCGCAGCTGTTGCAGTCTGCTGGTAGTTTGGGGGAATGATGTCGCTTGCCGCAAGCTGAGAATAGGATGTGTTCAGCTCATCAGGTAGGGAGGTAGATAGTCCCGCTTTGTAGGTTTTTGTAATCTGTGATAGCATCAATCCATTCCACATGTGCTTAAATCAGACCCTTGGAAGCTGGACACCACACGCTCCAACGAAAAAGCAGTTATTACTTCAGTGCAAAACACCTAACATAATAGTAACAATTAAGGGATCAATGTGGGATAACACTTAATGAAAATGGACTTTATTGTCTAATTTATATAGTAACAGGCCAGTGCATTTGCATCATTATGAGCAAGGAAGTGTTTCATGAACAACTAAATATCAATGCTTCTTTAGTGTCTGTAACACTGCCACAACCCTGTGGCAAACAAGAGGCTCGGCTGAGCAGTGGAACACAATATCTGAGTATTTTTAACCCCAAAGTCATTCTGTTTTTTTAGTGCCATGGTTAAATAACTCCATACAAGACTACTACAGACATACTTATCCAGTGTATAAACCCAGGAGCGAGTTCTTTGTTGCTATGAAATTGCTTTGATTTGGTCTGTTTGTATAGTTGGAGAATTGCTGGTGATGACATTTTTATTAGGTGTCATTCAGATTTGTTTTTATGACTCAAAAAAATAGGTTTATAGAAAACTTAAAGCTAAAATATGTATTAATATATTGTATATACGGGAAAATTATAAAAACAAAACATAATCATTTGTACACAATCTGTATTTGTAGTTGTTCCATATATTCATTTTAAAGCTCATGGAGCACATCTAAAATTCAGGCTGTTTTTTATTTACTAAAAATAAATGAATGAGCACCATAAATGCATCATTCATGTTCACTTAATAAACGCTGTCTTTCTTTGCCTACGAGCTTCATATCGGCCTGCCCACGTGTGCTCATATGACATTTCTGCTGCAGCCTCTTGATCCTCTTGTCTCTAGCAGATTTCACGTGAACCTTTCTGGTCCGCTTTCTAAAAGAAAATTCACCTCAATCTTCATTCCACATCTTCTTCTTATTCTAAACATTAAATGCATACAGTATATGGCGACATCTTTAATACAAACACAAATTAGTTCAATAACCATCTTTTTGTATGTTTGCTTTTCGCAGTGCCGCCCTCTCCCATTGCTCCACCGCAGCTGCTAAGAGCAGGATCCACATATTTGATCATCCAGCTCAACACCAACTCCATCCTGGGTGACGGGCCCATCATTCGCAGAGAGATCGAGTACCGAGCAAGCCATGCGCCATGGTCCGAGATCAATGGGGTGAACATGCTCACCTACAAGCTCTGGCACCTGGATCCAGACACTGAGTACCACATTAGTGTACTGCTCACCCGGCCTGGAGAAGGTGGAACTGGACCCCCCGGACCCCCTCTAATCAGCAGAACTAAATGTGCTGGTCAGTATCTGTAACATTTCACTTACCTTTATTTAGCTTGACTAAGTGCTTAAAGGAAAGCATACTATTGTCAAAACATCTGGATTTACAGGTGGCTTTCAATCCTATAACATTTTTGTTCATCTTTTCTGGTAGCCAGAAAATGATTATTATAAAAATAATAAGAAAAATGCTTGTTATGATTTGGTGTGTGGAGAAGTCTTACAGTAAATGTAGTTCCGGTTTCCTGTCTCTGTCATGTTGTTGGTCACTGGCCAGGTTGTAATGTTGTCTACGACCTTTGCCATCTGCTCCACATAGCACTGTACTTTCCATTATTTCCCACCTCAGCCAAGCATTCCATCATTCTCTCAAATCTGCTACCATATTGCATTCCCTTCCAACCTGCTCCAGTACCCAGAGACATACCATTTGTCAGTGAGTGAGGAGTGGAGACAAAAAAAAGGGTGTAGTGAAGAGAGGTGTGAAAATAGGAGGGGGAAAAAATAGGCTTTTATAGATGAGGTGCCCATTTTCACTTCTGGAGGTCCATGCCAATCTAGTGATTTCCATGCTGAAAACATCTCATTTTAATTGAAGTCACCTTTTAAATACCAGGGTTAGTCAGTGTGATGGAACGGTGAAATCACTCAACTGTACTGCACTCTTCCTCCCAGGACCGGAGGTTGACTTAAGGTTTTTTTTTTTTTTTTTTTTCAATTGTGCCAGACAGCCACAATAACTGATATTCAAATAATGAATACTGGGAATGGGACTGATGGAATTTCCATAAAAAATAAATAAATAAATAAATAAAAAATTACTAATTGCGCACACAACCGAAATGGCATAATTAACTCTACAACCATAATCAACTGTTTGTGTACACTCTGGTATTGAAATGCCCTTAGAGTCTCGAAACCATGGAAGGGAAAAATAGCATGTGAAAGAGAAAGAAAAAAAAAACGTTATAGCGTTTTTGCTTTTACATTGAGCTGTAATTGAATCTCTTTGGGAAATGGCATTTCTGTGTGACATCCACAGTGGTGCCTGGCTGCACATGAATATTGGCACTGTTAAAGCTGCTGTCATATTTGCTCAACTGTTGAAGGCATAATTTTGTTTCAATATAGGCACATCATTGCTAGTGAAATTAAGCTTTCCATACTCTATGCATTCTCGCCCTCTCCCATTCTGCAGTCTGCTGAAAGCAAGTGGAGGATATAATTGACTGCAGGACTGAAGAGTGCGATTGGGAACACTGCAGTGACTGAGCACATGAGGCTTTGATTTGTTTGGCATGCCGTGAATGTACAATTACACAAGCATAGACACACGCACACGCGCACACACTCAGTAGGGTATCATATGCCTGTGCCAAATGCCATAAATGCAAATGTATCATATGACGTTCCTCAATGCCCAGTATGGCCAAAAGTGGACTCAAGAGGACTTGAGCCAAAGCAGAAATAGTTTAGATGATGATGACCACTATGTGGTGCATGCTGAAGGGTTGGCAGACAAAATATCAGGGATGGCAGTAATTCATCTTTAATTCATAAAACAATAGAATTTAACTCAAATATTCCAATTTCTAGTGAAGCAATGAATTTCTTGTATAGTAATAGTAGTGACTGTATTTAAGCGCTGAGTGACTTGATACTATTGCCAGGATAAAATCTTTAATGCCAGAATCCTTACACAATGTACTGTAAGTGAGCTGCTTTCTCACATACACTGTGCAGCATAATACATAGTGCTTAGTCAAAATGTAATTATTTTACATAATTTTTTCAGCCAGAATGCGATGCTTCACGCTTGCTTCCTGTGCTCGGTGCTGCAGAAGGCTCCTTCTAGAGATCCGTTGGCTCTGACTCATCTGTATTTATAAACCAAATGAACCCTGACTTTTGTCACATTGAAAATTGTAATAGTTTTCCTCTCAGTCTGCTCGAAAAATGGCCTCCTGTACCATATCTACGCGAAGACATTGTTAGCTCGTGTCCAGTCTCTCCGCTGACATTCATCTCGTTGGAATAGTGTGAAATGTTCCCTGCTGGCACCCAAAGACAGCCTATTAGTTTGTTTCATTGTGTGGCTCGGAATATGAACGTTCAGCTAAGATGGTCTGTCTTTTTCCAAGAGGCTTGTTAACAATTTTAACTGCCAGCTTTGTGGATGCTCCTGAGACTCTGGAGCGAATCTTCATCCTAAACCAAGGGGAAAAAAAAAAAAGTGAAGTGATGACATGAGTGGCTTGTTTCTGGCTGGTTTCCTACCTCTCCCTGGTGAGAAGCTCACAGCAGTGACAGAAGGGAGGACAGAAAGATTCCCTTCACAGATGGACCTCCTGTCGTGGATGCTGGGTCACTGAAGACCTCAGATCAAATAGAAAACGGTCCGTCTTTGCTCCATAGCACATCATTACTCCGTTAAAAGTGATGGTTCAGCATTAGATCGAATGATGCAAGAAACTCGTTGTGGTCTTTCATCATATGGATGCTATTTTGACAGGATAACAATACAGGACGTTAACTGGACATTTTCCTATGGATTTTCTCAGTCTATCTTCTTCAAATTATTTCTGTGAAAGCAACCCAGTGGTTATCCGTGCCTTCGTTTTTAACTTCTATCCTTTAGTGATTCCAATTTTGTAGTGTGAAATGACTTGCAATCTCACACAGCGATAGCGAGATCGTCAGTTACATCCTGCAATGCACCATCCGAACAGAACCTCACCGAGGTTCCCCATGTATCAACATTACCTAGAGTAATAAGGCGGTAACTCACTCATTTGGAGTCCCAGCTGCCAGAGGGCTATCAGTATGTTGCTCGAGGCCCTTGGCTACCCCTACTGTGTTCTGCCCCATTTGAGAGTGATGCCAAGGAGTGGGTGCCCACAGCGCAAGCTGGCAGGATGACAAAGCCTCTAAAGTAGGCTAAGGGAAGTGCAATGACACAATAGTGCACTTTGAGACCGTGTCTACACAATGTGGTTGTGTTTTTAAGCAAAGAAAAAAAAAATACCAGGAGAACCTGACGTGTTTGCTTTTAAGTACCAGTTACCGTAAAAGCCCAATTAAAATAATCAACACTATTTGCTTGTATTTGCTCTTTTCTTTCTGTTTTAGTACTGATTTTCTCAAGGCTGACAAAAGAGCGAAGAGAATGTAATTAAGTCAATACAAAGCAATTGAATGTTGAAAATTGAAAAATGTTTGTAGGACAGTAAAGACCTACAGTAACTGATGGAGGAAGAATGATTCAGATCTGTAATACACACACAAAAAAAATAAACACACTGTATATGTACAGTATACACACACACACACACACACACACACACACACACACACACACACACACACACACACAGTATACACACACCTACACAGTACACACACACACACACACACACACACACACACACACACACACACACACACACACACACACACACACACACACACACACCTCTTCTCTACTAATAGAACAAAGCAATGCAATCCATTATTTGGAAGCTGTTTGATAGAATATATTGACTGTGATAATATTGGAGTAAGACAAATGTTTTCATTTATGGTGTGCAGTGTGTCTTTTGCTTTTTATTATTATTATTATTATTATTCAGGAATGGTGTTGTGATCTATAGGACAGTCTCTCTCTCTCTCGCTCTCTCTCTCTCTCTCCTCGTACATTGTTGTGTGGGCTAAAAGCGAGTCAAAAAAGTAACTGTTCCTGTCACCGCAGCCAAATGAGGGCAGCATTAACCTGGCAGAAGCTGTGCATAAGGACTGCCATTCTAAAAATAAGTGGCTGGTCAGAGTGACCTGGCAGTAGCAATAACTGGCCAAATTGGACGTCATAGGAAGCGGATTACATTTTTTTGCTGCTGCATAGCCCATGGTTAAAAAAACAGGGACACTTCATTCTGACTGTGACATGAAGGGAGGAAATATTGTGTGTGTGTGTGTGTGTGTGTGTGTGTGTGTGTGTGTGTGTGTGTGTGTGTGTGTGTGAGGGAGAGAGACCAAAGGAGACACAGTGTCATATTACAATAAGTAATAGGAGAGCAGTTCTGGTCATTTACGGTGCCCCCTAATGTTCATGGATTAAATTGTAATTTGAGATAGCGGTATTACCTCAAAGACATTGTGCACACTGGAAATTTTCTGACTTGACCCTTTTCCCATCTTATTCCTCTTTCTCAGAGCCCATGCGAGCACTGCGTGACCTGAGGGCTTCAGAGATTCAAGCTCGGCAGATCACCCTCCAGTGGGAACCTCTGGCCTTTAACCTCACACGCTGCCACACCTATTCTGTCTCGCTGTGCTACCGCTATGCCATCGCAGGAGGGACCGGTGGTGCTGGGCACAACACCACTATCAGAGAATGCCTAGCGGTAGAGCGTAACACATCACGCTTCACCCTCCGAGATCTGCCACCCTACCACATCATTCACGTTCGACTTGCCCTTGCCAACACTGAAGGCAAAAAGGAAGGGAAAGAGGTCATGTTCCAGACTGAGGAAGACAGTGAGTAATGCTGCTTTCATCAGTAGAAGAACTGATTGGCTAAAGATTTTATTAATTACACATGCATTCCGTAACCGAAGCACACGCGTCCATTAAAGTTTCCAGCGGGTCTGGCTAGCTTATTTTCAGTAGAAAAAATGGGCTGGCAGACGGACTTGTCCTCATTCATCTCGAGATGTGTTTGTACAGAACTGTACAGAGTAAAAAAAAACACACACAAAAAAAAAACGGATTTCTCTGAACCAGTCAGCATAAAACACAGTGAAATATTAATTATTGTTGTGAGGCTCATGGTGGAGGAAGAGGCAAGAGACTTTGTGCTTTTCCATGCGTTAAGACTAGGCACAGCAGTGTTCAGGGTCTGGGCCAAAGACAATCAGTTTTCCGATTAGAAAAAAACAACAACAACAACAACAACAAAAAAGCATTTAGTGTTGTATGTATTTGTTGCATGCATATTTTTATGATTGTCTGTGGGAAAGTAGGTAGAGGCTTTAGTGATTAACACGCAAAAAAGCCTCAATCAGCAGTTCTTCTTTATATCACATCTCATCAAAAAGTGATGGATTCAGTCCATATGAGTTAGTGGGTCAGCTTTTGTTCACCATCCCAGTTTCCTTTCTCTCTCTCTCTCTCTCTCTCTCTCTCTCTCTCTCTCTCTCTCTCTCTCTCTCTCTCTCTCTCTTGTGCAGTCAATTTGCTTATTGTTAATGAGTTCATGCTAATACTGATAGACTAAATAAGAGCCTTGTTATCAGCTGTAAATGTTTCATTGTCTGTCAGACTTGCTAGCTTTTTGTTGTCGCTCATGGCAGCTCTGTATGCATAAGTGGCACATCGCCTCATGTCTCTGAAGCGTAATTGCTTCCATTCAGTGTAAACTGGCCGGGCCCAGTGTCAGCTTTTCCTGTCTCACTTGTTTATCCGAGGTTACAGACACATTGTCTCGGTCATTTCATTTATGCTGATCGAAATTGTGTATCTGGTCTAATTTGCCGATTACTACGATAATGATTAGTTTCTGATTATGTCTGGTAGTCAGCAGTAATATATCAGAGTAATTATAAGAATAAGAAGAATTACAGGATTAAAAGGCTGTCCTTTCTGTCTAGGTCTGACACTCTTCATTGATTTACATTCTGCTTGCCTGCTTCCTGGTTGACCTTTGCTCTTCTTATGAAGCTGAAAGCCTTTGATTGCTAAGGATGTGTGACAAATTACTATCACGGCAATTAACTTTCAACCAATATATGAGACCTGGTAGCGCAGATGATTTCAACTGAAATGACAGAACGGAAACTATCATTTTTTGTCTTTTTTATTTTAACTATAATTTATATTTATTATAATTTCATGTATATTTATATGTGTGGGTTTAACAAGGCAATTTAAAGTTGTTGTTTTTTTTTTTTTTGTGGTGGTGCTTCATTTTGGCAAAAGACGAATACATTAAAACTTTTTTGTCTTTAAACATTTTCCTCATTGTTTATTGCGGTTTTCTTTAAAAAGTCAATGTTATCACTTTACTAATCAGAGCAGAGAGAGCAAATAAAACCAAAAGTATATGAAAGTGTATAAAAACTCTCCATCCTGACCTAATGACTCTGGCCCTGCAGCTATTGTTTTTGCTTTCAGCTAAATAATTTACATAAATCCATGTAACTGGCTTAACAGAGGATTTGCTACAGAAATCACGCGGGTATATGCTTAGAAAACTCGAGTCGTTGAATAACAGCCAGTGTTTTTTTTTTTAGTTTCAAATGATTATTTGCTTTGCTGAGTGCTTTTTCAAGGTCCTTGAAATAGTTTGCTGGGTCCACATCTGGAATGCAGTCTGTCAATTGAAGAGGTCCATGTTACAGTCAGTCCCGATGGACAAATGAACTCTGTAGGAGTGTAGGAGTTTACTGCGTTAAATATACTGAGCCTGACACCTCTCTCTCTCTCTCTCTCTCTCTCTCTCTCTCTCTCTCTCTCTGTCTGTCTCTAATCTCCCTTAGTTCCTGGTGGAATCGCTCCAGAATCTCTAACCTTCACTCCGTTGGATGATATGGTGTTTTTAAAGTGGGAGGAGCCAGTGGAGCCCAATGGTATCATTACTCAGTATGAGGTACCTGCTTTACCTTATCTTATCTTATCTTATCTCATGCTATCACCCTTCACTTTAAGTGTAGGACACTTAGCAAGTGACAATAATGACTAAGAGGGTTTTCCCACATTCCCGAACCTTTTGCTGAAGTGTGCAAAACTGTCTCACCGCTTGATGCCACCTGCCTTAAATCATCTAGAAATGGATTATGCATTAACTAAAACATTTTAAGGTAAATCTTGGCAGACCATGCCACACTCATCCTGAACTGTGATGAACAGTCTAAGGACTGTAACAGGTTACCTCCTAGCTGTTGCAAAGTACCTATTACACTTCACAATTGGTTATGAATTTTCAACACTTGTCAGGAACTGCTATCATTTCTCACAGGGTTAACAGCAATATGATATATACTCATGTTTTGGATACCTGTGACTATAGAAGCTATAACTCTACTGCTCACGTCTGTAACAAATATTATCATATGCGCACTGTAGTATCTGTTAAAGCCTACTATTAAGTAGTTTAATGTACAGTATAGTGCTAGATGCAGTGTTCAGTGCCTTTGAAGTGACGTAACATGTCCAAAAAATGTAACAGCAACATGTGAAAAATATTCAGGAGTGTCACTGGCACTGTGACACGTATGTGGACTTTAGTGGAGGCATGAGTGTAAGATCACAAAAAGGAGAACAGTCGATGACTAGAATACAGTTGGTACAGAATCCTGATAACCTGCCGGCAGAAGCTGTACTTCAACTTGCTGGTTCTGGCTATGAAGCTGCAGTACGGTTTGCCTGATGGCTGTCTTGAAAACAGTCCATGTGCTGGGACTGATGATTGTGGGCCATGTTGATTTTGTAAGCCTTCCTCAGATACCATTAATGGAAGATGTCCTGTTAGGTTGGGAATGTGCTGCCAGCTGTTCAGCTGTTCTCATGACTCTCTGGAGGGCCTTGCAGTCACTAAGGGAACAGCTGCCAAGCCATACAGTTATGCACCCAGTCAGATTGCTCTCTATGGGGCATCTGTTAAACTTGGTCAGGAAGACCAAAGTTTTTTTTTTTTTTGGGGGGGGGGGGGGGGTCAACTTTCTACAGCTTTTGCAGGGTGTAGAGTTGCTGATTAGCAGATTTCATGACTGACTAGGGACCAGTTTGGGTCATTATGAGAAGTACACTGAGGAACTTACTCCCTACTCTTTCCACAGCATCCCCAACAAGAAAGAAGGGGTTGTGGCCATTCCTGTGCATCCTCCTGAAGTCCACAATCATCTCCGTAGTTTCGTTGATGTTGAGGGAGAGTCTGCTGTGATAATTTTCGGACCTCCTCTCTGTAAGCTGTCTTTGTGTGATGGCCTACGATCGTGATGTCATCAGCAAACTTAAAAATTATATTGGAGCTATGTGAACAGGTGAACAGGGACTACTGGTGGGGGCTGAGCACACATCCCTGTGGAGTTACTGTGTTCAGAGTGGAGTACAGTCATGTTCAAAAGTATTTTAATTCGTTTCATGTAAAGACTTAATAAAAACCATCTGATTTTCGATGGTCTTAGTATTAGGCAAATACAACCTACAACATATAATTATTTGACATACTTGACAGTGGGTATGACGTGTTTCAGCTGAAATGATGTTTAGTTTCCCTTATCATGGCAACTCCACTTTGGTCTCATCTGTCTATAGATTATTGTTCCAGAAGCTTTGCGAATTGTTCTGATGCAGTTTTGCAAACCTCAGTTTGTTTTTTTAGACAGAAAAGGCTTTCTCCTAGCAACCCTTCCAAACAAACAGTACTTGTTCAGACATCTTCTAATTGTACTGTCGTGGACTTTAACATTTAACATCAGAGCTTGAGGTGAATGTACTGGAATATTCACTCCTGGAAACTGTCTTAAACGCTTCCCACTTGTGAATAATCTTTCTCACTGTAGTACGCTGAACTTTTAATTATTTGGAAATGGTTTTATTACCCTTTCCAGATTGTTCTAACAATTGCTTCTCTAAGACCATTTCTTATGTCTTTTACTCTTGGCATTCTGTTGGCACATCTGAATGCTCCAGACCAGCAAAACTGCCAAAAATTCCTCTTTTATAGAGATCAATTAATCAAGGGCTGATAAGCAGCACCTGGCTACAACTTACCCTATTAATTCCTGTAGAAGCAGTAAGGGGTAATTAGTATTGCCTGCATGTTTTTTTTTTCTTTCTGGTTTAATTTTTGTTAATTAAATAACGGCACAGTGAAAAAAAGGTATGTTTTGGTATTTGTATGAGGTTGAATTTGCATAATACTAAGACCCACTATGATCAGATGATTTTTTTATTAGGTTTTTAAACCAAAACACATGGTAATAAAAGATTATTTTTCTTTTTTTTTACCATAACTGTGGATGCTGTCACTGATTTCTACCAGTCTGGTTCGTCTGTAAAAAAAGTGTAATATCTAGTTGCATAGTTGATTCTTTAAGGCCATTAAATTCATGAGCTTTGTGGTGAGTTTGGCTGGAATTATGTTGGTGAAGAACCAGCTCAAGTCGAGGAACAGCATTCTCACATACAGGAGGTGTTTTTCTTGTCCAGGTGTGTGAAGGCACTGTGCAACACCAGAGCAATGGCATCATCAGTCAATGTGTTTCCAAAATAGGCAAACTGGAGAGGGTCCATGATGGCCGGAACAGAGGAACAGATGTGACTTCTATTGCAGGTCTGTTGGTAGTTTTACTGCAGGGAAGGGGTTGCTTACCTCAGACTGAACATAGAGTGTATTCAGCTCATCACGTACTGTAGCAAGGCAGGTAGTCCCGCATTGCAGATTTAACCACCATTCTGCTTGAGAGAGGATCCTTTGTGCTTTGCCCCTCTTTGAAGCCCTGATGGTTTGCTGAATGTCATACCTGGCTTTCCTGGAGGCCATCAGGTGCCTGGAGCTGTAGGCTGAAGTTCAAGCTCTAAGACCCATTCCAGTCATGCACCCCTCTCCTTAAATTTGACAAAAATTTCAGGGATCGGATTCATGTTTGAAATCGTGCTAGGTTAGCCCCAGATATATTTATTACCAAGAACGAGTCTGAACTGCATGAAACATTTACAGTACGGATAGGCACAAACACGATTAGGATGTACTGACTACATTGGATGAAGTGCGAAAAGTGAGCCACCGATCATGGCAATCTAGTGAATGATGCTGTAGGTTAGTTTTTCTCATATTGGAGTCGAACAGTGTGTCTAGTGCAGGTAATGAAAAAAAATCGGCCTGTTTTTATGCTCCCTAATCTTGAAATAAGGGCTCTTCTGAACGGTGTTAAAGAACATTTCTAAAATCCCTCATTGTGTACCCAGTACTGAAGACTACCATAACCACTAGAACCAAAACATGAACAACAAATCCTTCTGTTGCAACCAAGAACGACATGCAATAAGGACAGTTGTGTAAGGTTTTACATAAATATCAATGACTTGCAAGACATTTTACAAGATGGGATATGTGCACTTTAAAAGCACAGAACATGTGTCGGTGTTTAGTGAGTGTTTGGCTCAGGGGGCAGCCAGAGTTCCACCTGAGCTTCAGGCTCACGATTATTCATGCTGCGCTTTTCAGTGCACTTTTAAATTCAAATAAAACCTAAGTATCTCAACTCAGTTTGTGTATGTGTGTGTGTGTGTGTGTGAGAGAGAGAGAGACGTACATAATTCATCACACACACAAACCAACATACACAAACACACACACTATAGGGTTGGGCAATTAATTGAAAATTAATCAAAACCGACATTCGGAATATCTAAGCGATGTAATCTTGCTCATATCAATTCTGTATATATTTATGTAATTCTCTCGGAATAAAGATGAGAGTTGATTATTTAGATAATTTACACATTTTTAATATGAAAACCATTAAATATTTTCAGGTACGCTCTTATTTTTATTTGATAATTCATTTTCTTAATACAAGTCCTTAAGTATTAAAAAAGGCTCATTAATCAAACATGTGCGTGCACATTTTGTGCATAAAACCTGTGCATGTTTGTAGTCTCGCTTCCATGATTTGTCGAATGGAATTGATCATATATTTATGCACCCTCCTGACTATGCACAATCCCTAGTGGTAGAAAAATGTAATAGCACAAACTTATTATTACAAGCAGAGGTTCTTTATTATAGTACTGTTTATACTGTCAGCATAATTGGGAGAGGTGTTGCTTATCTTTGGTGCTCACATGATGCAGCACATGGAATGTGAAGTAAAATTATATAAAATGAACAAATAAAAATAGTTTTTTTTTTCATGTTTGAAGATTTTGTTTATGTAGCTTTGAGAAATGTGAAGAACTCCTGGAAATTCTATGCTGAGAGTGGGGAGTAGATCATCAGTTACTTTCTTTGCCCAGCTTAATTTTAATTGATCTATATCAGTACAAGATCTTGGTGAGAAATTACTGTGACTCCGGATGGAAATAAATGTTTTGACATTGCAGAATCTAAAATCTAAAAACAAAATATTATTTATTAAACAAGCTTTACTTAATTGTCGGTAAAGTTCATGTAATTAGACCGACTGGCATATTTAATTTTTTCAGAAGCAAGGAGTGTGAGCATGCTATGTTTTATAGGGAAGTTGTTTATATATGTATAACGATTTGAGGGTGTTTCTTCATGCAAATGAGTGTGACAGTGCACAAACACAAATCGTTTTAGAATGTGTGGGAGTTATCAATGGCCAGTATGCATTGAACATGTGATAATGACTAGTTTTCTTCTGTGTAAGTGTGAGTCTTATGCACACATGTAATAATTATACTGTATGTTTTCCTCTTGCTTTGATAAGTGGGACCCCTGATGCTGATCTAATGCTCACACATTAAATTCCAAGCCAGTTCTCAGCAAGCTTATGCCACTAACATAAAATCTCTCAGTGATGATGCTGGCATGCTCTAGGACAGTCTGTTTAATGTTTGCATGCAAGATTTCTGCTGTGTTAATTGGCAACATGTGAATCTTCAACATAAAATACATCAATTGATTGGAAAATATGCCAAGTCAACATAACATAAAGAAAATAAAAAAAAGTAGTAAAATACTATCAGTAGTATCAATTTGGTATCAGTATCACTTTTACTTACACTTTCTCCCCAGTAGATAAAGAACGGTGTGATACAGAAGGGTGCGCATATCTGTATATTGGTGGTGTCGCGGGTCTGATTTTCCATCCATGCTGTAGGGTCTATCCCGCAAACTTAACGTTCCCTATGCTGTTACACTCAGTTTCTACTGACTAATTGATTGACATTTGCTGCAAGTGCTACTCAATTCATCAGTGACAGGAGCTTTAAATGTGACTGTAGCTAATTGTAACTATAGAAGGAGTGTGAGAATTGTGTTGTAAGAGATCTCATAGACTTTCATAGCGTAGTCTTCTATTTCCTTCCACGGCTGTCCTGCGTGTGGTTGACAGATTAGAAAGCTATTTTAATAAATGACTTTGGCCACAGGCTCCCGGGTGAATTGATGTAGTCCTTGGTTATTAAATGGGCTATCTCTTGGAGATGTTATGGTCTGTTTGCTGATGTGGTCTGTTTCAAATCAGTGATTGCGGCCTGGCTGTGCAATCTGGCTGTGGATTTAGAGTCTCAGGAGGAGTTCTTCTCTAATTGGTCCCTATTGTATCAAGTAGACTGAGTGAAGGATCGGAATTTTATCTCTCCTGCAGGTGTTTCTTTATTTTCTGAGATTATCAAGAGGTTATAGAAGCGCAATGGTCTGTGCTTTTAAAGGGAAATCAGTTGCAGTGCTGTACAAAAAAGCAGTTTAATCACAAAGTTTATTCTTTTCCTTTCTTCTTAAACCGCAGAAATTCATACTGTAGATCCATCATACTTTTTGGTGAAGGGTTACTAAGATTATCTGGGAAAGAATCACTAGGATATTGGTATGATGGGGATGATGCACTGCCTTTATTTCATTCATTCATTCATCTTCTACAGTATACCACTTATCCTGTACAGGGTTTCCGGCGGCCTGTAGTCTATACCCGGAGACTCTGGGCACAAGGTGGGGTACACCCTAGACAAGGTGCCAATCCATCAGGAGCACAGACATATACACACAAACACACACACATAGACAATTTTGGAACCAAATTTAGTCTAATGTTTTCGGAATATGGGAGGAAACCTGGGTGTCCGGAAGAAACCCACCAAGCATGGGGAGAACACGCACACAGAACTGAGGCAGGAACTGAACCCTCGACCCTGGAGGTCAGTCCATAGTGGTTACCTTCATTTTCATGTCACGTACAGTAATCCTTCTCCCTCTTTTGGAGAAATTAAAAAATTAAATGTGGTCTGATAAGTCCAATCTGATCCTATTCCAGAGTGATGGATGTCTCAGGATAAAAATGAAAGCACATGAATCATTGCATGGATCATGCCATCATGCATAGAGTCCACTGTACAAGCCTCTGGAGGCAGTGTTAAGATTTGGAGTTGCCTCATTGGTTCAGGTCGTGACTGAATTTTTATTTTTTATTTTTTAGCTGTAAGCCATAATCATCAATATTAAAATAATTAAACACTTGAAATATATCAGTTTGTGTGTAATGAATCTATACAACACATGTGTTTCACTTTTTGAATTTCATTACTGAAATAAATTAACTTTTTTTATATCAAATTTATTATTCTGTATACCTGTATATACCTCGGTGTTTCCTGAGAATTCCCTGATTTTACCTGAGTCTAGTCCTGCATTATCTTAGCCAGGCCCAGTACGAAAGCAATTTAGCCTAGCAGTGCCCTCTAGTGCTGAGGATGTACTGTTGTCTCACCATCCAGGTTGTAATGTGCCTCTTCTACCACCTTACTATGAGGATGTCATAGGACCTCCACTGCCAGATTTCAAGAACACAATCTCTGCAGCACATCCCAGCTTGTAAGAGAGCGTCATGTTGGTACCCCTGCTGTTGGTACCCCTGCTTTTGGTTTTGAGGAAATCATGCTTGCAGCACATCGCAGCGCCTCTGAAATTACGTTGGTCCCACTGCTCGACTTCAGGGACACCATGCTGTCATTGCCACCTGGCTTTGAGAAAGCTGGCACCAGGCTTTCTCTTAAGGCCCATGGTGTCCCAAGCCTGGGTCCCATTCCCGTACCAAGCTCAATCTCCGGTCCGTTGCCAAGCCCTGACCTTGTGCCCATGCCAAGCTCAGGTCCGAGCTCATGTCAAAGTTCACCACAGTCTCCAAGCCAAATACCAGCCAAGGCACTGTATCACAGGCTGAGTAACGGAGCCAGTGGCAAACAACAACTTTATATGGACTTTGTGCTTAGTTTGGACTTTTATTTTGATATTCTTTCTCGCATTTTCAGTGTTTAATGCTTCAGGTTGTTTGAAAGGTGTTTTGCTTCTGTTCTAATTAATTATACTACTTAAGATTCACATTTACTGTAGTTTGTCTTGCATCTGTTTTAGTTACCGTCTGTTTTCCTGTTTATCTTCGCTCCCTGTAATGCCATTGTTCTCTGTTTACTTTTGTTTTGTTATGTTTATGATAATTAACTGACATCTTCACTTATGCCATGCCTCACACATTTCAATTCTTGACAAATTTATCTCTATTTTTAAGCATCACTGAGAAGCTGAAACAGTACGAAAGACCAAAAAAAAAAAAAAAAGTTGCAGTTGCTGTGTGTCTGTTTTCGTGTGAAAAAACAACTTTGACGGGGGAGCCATACTGTATCAAACCGCCCCCTACCTTGTGTTTCCTATGCCCCTGACTAAAGCTAGCTTTGAAATAACTGCTACTGTCAGAGCTACTGTTACAGACAATTAATTTATCCTGTCTATACAATTAGAATTGAACACGTAACAGTGATATGTTATTAATAAAGTAAAACAAACAAAAAATATGTGTTTCGATTCCCTGAGTGCAAAGCTGTTTTTAGAAATTCTGCAACATAGTCTGCCCGTTCTGCAGCAGATGTTCTAAAGTACAGGATGAGCAGGAGAACATACCCCAGAAGATTATACTTTAACTTTTTGCAATTTTTAGTGTAGTCTCTAGTCGATCAGCCAGTTGTGGTCTCCTACAGCCAGCATCTGCCCCTCTGCTCTTCTGTTCCAGGATTTTTTCATCCTCAATATGATCATAGCAGCTGCACCCGTATCACCACTTGTGGCTCCTCACTGCTATGTAGCTCTCTCTCAATCTGTCCCCACAACTGCAACAGTGCTGCCTCAGCTCTAACTCTGCCAGCTGCTAATCTAAGTGAAGTTAGAGTGTTTATGGGCCCAGATGAAGTTGACAGAAGTTTACTAGTCACCTACCCCTGTTGAATGTCACCTCTTCTGTCATACGTTTCTTCCCCCGTGTAGTTTGCACTAATCATGTCACATAACCTTACAAGGCCTTGCTAACTGCACCCTCTTTGTTCTCCTGTCCGCTAGGTTGAGCATCTCTCAATGACATCTTAAGGAGGGTATTAAGTGGGATTTGTGGCTTGACATATAAAGTGGAGGCTGAGGTCATTTTTTGTGATTTCTTCCAGCAAGGAGAGAAAGAAAAGCAGAGCTAGAGAGTGGGCAGAGCTTTATATTGCAATACAGTAGGAGAAATCTTCTATTATTGCTCTCAGATTACAGCATTGACCACTTTCCTCAGAGTCCCATTGATTGGAAGAGATGGCAGTTCCTCCCACTGCTATCATCTATACCTTCTATATAGGAATGACAAAAAGGACTGCATGTGGAGGCATCGAGCATCTTGAAATGCTCTACCCACATTTTTCAGGCAGCCACGGGGGGTGGGGGTGGTTGGGGGTTGCTCTCTGTGCTAAGTTTCACATGCATTTGGTCTCAATTATAGAGGTGATGAATGAAGAAAATCAATGTAAATCATAAATATCTGTTATGTTATTTTAGGTTATTTTACGTGAGTGGGATTATGTTGTACAAAGGAACGAGTCCAAGGCTGATTTAGGTTCCCATGTTGTTGTTATAAAAAGTTAAAATCTTCTGGAAAGGAGTTTTAACAGATTTTGGAGCATGACTGTGGAAATTTGACCATTCTGACATGAAGCAGGTCTGGGCCTCTTAGTTCAAGTAAAGGTAAATTGTAATGCTATGGCATGCAACGATATTCTGCAGTTTGGGTCCCACTGCTCGACTTCAGGGACACCATGCTGTCATTGCCACCTGGCTTTGAGAAAATTGTGCTGGCACCAAGCTTTCCCTAAAGGCCCTTGGTGTCTGTCTCAAGTCTGGGTCCCATTCCCGTACCAAGCTCAATCTCCAGTCCGTTGCCAAGCCCTGACCTTGTGCCCATGCCAAGCCCATGAAAAGATATTCTGCAACAGGTTGGGTAACCGACATATTGGTGTGATGGTCATATGGTTACTTTTGTCCTTAATGGGATGTTAAATTGTGAACGTGTAGATTTTACCATACTATACATAATATTTAATATAGGGAACAAAGTTTAATCACAAACGGATTGTAAGATGTCCAGTTAGTTACAACAAATGACAAAAATGGTACAAAGTAAAAAAAAATGGGTGACAGTGTTCTTGTACAGATGTTGGCTACAAGATTCTGCACCAGCTACAATATATCAGATAGCTTTCACTAGCAGAAAAAGCATTACAGTAATCATGTCTGCCAGTGATAAATGTAGCGGTCAGTGTCTCAGCACCACAAAGTGTCAAGTTGATAAAAGGGAGCCTTTGTGACATTATTAAGAAAATGATCAGCTGTCTACATAGATAGAGATCAAAAGCAACACAATACCTGTGTGCTTGGAGTTTTCCTTGCTTTTATGGAACCCAAGGATTTGGATTCATGTTTATTTCTGGTACTTGTTAGTAATCAAGCCTATAATATTATATTGCAATATATACCAAGATCATTATTGAACCAGAGTTGTTGCAATAAGGACTGTAGAGATCTACATTGTAACAGTGTGTCATCTGTATACTGTAGCTATGAAAGCTGGTAAATAGTCAGATCTGATCTGGTATGTAAAGTATTCAGTTTATTCTAAAGATTAAGCACTATTTATGTCTGAAACCAGAACCCGAGCATAGCATCGAAAATTCAGCTAAAGGTAATGTAGGTAATACTGAAATAAACGTGTGTTAAATGATACAGTGGAATGTTGCATGGTAAGCAGTTTTGCATTTTATAGTCTGTGAGCTGTTGAAGTACTGTGTTTTGCCTTTGCATGAATTACATTTTATTTGCTTAGTTCTTTAAACAATATACATTGTCTCGAAGCAGTCTTCATTGCATATAATAAATTTAGATTTACAGCTCTAACGAGAGAGAGTGAGTGTGTGTGTGTGTGTGTGTGTGTGTGTGTGTGTGTGTGTGTGTGTGTGTGTGTGTAGGGGTAATAAATAAAACTCCCTGAACCAGTTGTCTTGTAAATCATTCCTTTTCCATAACTGTAAACTGGCGACACAGTGCCGTGGTTGTTAGCACTGTGGTCATTTCCATGGTCAGGGAGTCAAATCCCTTGTGTTGGTGGAGTCTGCATGCTCTCCCGGTGCTGGTGGGTTTCCTCTTGGGTACTACAACTTCCAGATTCCAAGATGGGGGCTGCAGAGTAGGCTAACTGGCATTCCTAAATTGCCCGTAGTGTGTAAGTGAGTGATTGTATGTATGTGTGTGTGTGTGTGTGTGTGTGTGTGTGTGTGTGTGTGTGTGTGTGTGTGTGTGTGTGTGTCACGACTCTGTATAGGATAACTGGTAAAGCAAATGAACCGAATAAATGAATAACTAAACAATAAAGTAAAACAGCATTAAGTGTATAGAACAGATGTGCACTTGTTATGAATACAAAAGCAGGAATAAGCACAGAACAGTCCTTATGATTACAGTATCATCTCTTAAATACAAGCCTTCAGTATTAGTAATAGCCAAGACACAAGCAAAACCCCCCAAAATGCTAATCATTGCCTGCCTTGACCCTTTTTTTGTCCAGATTTAACCAGCGCACAAGTTTTACAACAACTGTAGCCCTCAATGCCTATTTGAATACTGATCAGTCACTGTAGAAAGTGAAGTGCATATTGCACATCATTTACGTTCCTTCACTGCTTGCTATTTTAGATTAGCTACCAGAGCATCGAGTCATCTGACCCTGGCATCAATGTACCAGGCCCACGGCGCACTGTGTCCAAGCTGAGGAATGAAACATACCACATGTTCTCCAACCTACATCCAGGTACCACTTACCTCATCTCGGTACGGGCGCGAACTGCCAAAGGTTTTGGCCAGACAGCTCTCACCGAGATCACCACCAACATCTCAGGTATGGAATATATGTGTGTGTGTGTGTGTGTGTGTGTGTGTGTGTGTGTGTGTGTGTGTGTGTGTGTGTGTGTGTGCGTGTGCGTACTTGTGTGTCTTGACGTAATTAGTCAGCTCTGTAAGTGCTTTATGTGTAATTAAATTCGTGAGCTGTAGTTGATAGAAATTCATTTACTCATGCTTAAAGGCAATTAAGTACTGCAGCTAAAGTAAGAGATATGCGATGAGAAAAAAAAAAGAAAAACAGGTTGGGTGAAACTATGTGGATTTATTCTGTGTATTTATTTTTTCTTCAATTGTGTGCGTGTGTGTGTGCGTGTGTGTGTGTGTGTGTGTGTGTGTGTGTGTGTGTGTGTGTGTGTGTGTGTGGTATTGACGTATATGCATGTCACCTATGCAAAATCTCTTCGGGTGCACTAAACTGAACAGCCCCTTCAGCAACATTTTCTCTGCACTCAAAAGCACTGACACCCCTGTCATCTCTTCAACGCCCAGGAGCCTCACACACTAACACAACGAACAGCACCGTATGCTCCAAACAGCTGTGCCTGACTACAGTCCCATCACCGCTTCTTATACTTTACTCATAACAGTATGCCTCACTTCTGTTTGTAGAAAACGTGATAAAATACCATATGGGAATGTTTACCGAGTGTTTTGAAGTACGTTAGTGTAAGGTTGTTTAATTATGGTTTCACAGAGACTAAAAATATGGCTTTAGGTAAGACAATGAGACAAACGGTAGGTATACTGTAATTCAGCCTTCTGAAAGCTTTAGATAGTTCGATTTTTATGAAGTGTAAAATGGTGGGACAGTATGTGGACACCTGGCCATCACAAACCACGTGTCCATTGAAAATCCCATTCTAAAACAATTGTTTCTTGACTCCTGTAAGAAGGCTTTTCACTAGATTTTGGAGCCTGGCTCAGGGGATTTGCTCATTCAGCCACAAGAGTACTAGTGAGGTCAGTCCTGGGGTACAGACAACATTCTAAGTCATTCCGAAGGAGTTCAGAGAGGTTGAGGTTGTGGCCATTTATGTTCTTCCACTCCAGCATCAGTAAACCATGTCTTCATGCAGGAACAGATTCTGTCACCGCATTGTTAGTTCCATTTAAGGGCCTCAGTGTCCACAGTTTAAGGAAGTCAATGCTACAACATAGAAATACATTTTAGACCATCATGTGATTTAACTCTTTTGGCCACAGTTCAGGGAAGACGCGCATATTGGTACTTCAAATACTTTTGACACTAGTGTATCACCCCAGCATAGGGTTTTTACAGCCTTGCATGATCTGTCACTTCATTTCAAAATGAATCACCCAGCTACTGGGTAAATATTGCTAACTGCTGTATTTTATGTGTAGGAAACAAGAAAATGTGTCTAAGTGTGAACTAGACTAATAAACTAATCGGCACCATTAGTGATATATCTGTGGTCTTGAAAAACCTGTTGAACGTCACTATGGCTGTATCCTGGAAACTTGCGTAAATGACGTAAAAACCTGAACATTTCGGGAAGATCGTGTGTCATAAGAAGGCAATTTAACAAACACAATTGCAGATAGTCTGCCTAAAGACCTAAAATCTAAAATCTTACTCCATGCCTTTATTTTGCAGGATAAGTGTTAAAATAGACACAAGTCTAATCCATTCAAGAAGCTCATGAAAACAGGAAAGAGAACTGCCTGAACGATCTAATAGATTATAATAACAATAAATTCAGTTGCAAGAACAGATTAATAGAACTACATTCTGTTCAAAACTGTATTAATAAGCGATTATTTCCCCACCATTGCACAAACAGTGATCAGTGGCATGAAAAGACTACACTGGGCCATGCGTTTAAATGATATGATTGACTTGAGGTGATGAGAAAGATATTGATGGTAATCAAGCTGAGAGCAAAAGCAATAACTTATTTCTCATTGTAATAAAACATGTTTTTCCCCAAATAGATTAGGTTATAAATGTAATGATAGGTGGGCTAGATTTCAGTGGAACTGGAATAAATAATATCTTTATATAATAAGGAAATAATGAATAAAAAAAGAAATAATATTTATTTTTCCCCTTTTTGTGAGTTATATGTATTAATATGCAAACAAGACACCAATTTTAGTTTGAATAAATTTTTTGATATTAACTATACATAATAATGATGCTTACATGTGATCATGAGAAGGGTTTTCCCAGAGTTACTCCTACATACAGTATTGTGCTTGAGTTATTAGACCTTGAGTTATATCAGACCTGATTGTTCTCTGTGTCCTTTCTATGTGCGTAGTCAGTCAGTAGTTGCTCTTATTGCACAACTGAATGGCCGTTAATGTGCTGAATGAGTCAAGGCTATTGGGAACCTCACCATAATTAAACTCTTTATGCTACACTGTGATTATACCAGCGTCCCTTTTAATACCATAATCATTGATTTCTTAGTAACTGTTCGACTTTCCTCCCTTCTTCCTGACTCGGTTCAGGCCAGAGCTTAACATTTCCCAGCACTCTGCACCTTTTAATTGCACTCTGTAGCCTAGACAACCGGCAGGGCCATGTTTGAGGAGGAAAGTCAGGGTAATAAAAACGGAATAAGCTGTTGATTATGACTAGCTAACATGAATTAAGGTAAGTATGTGTAGGCTATCAGAGGTGTTGATTTGCTTCTTATTAGAAAATGAAGGATGCTGCTGATCGTTTTTTAATAAAACAAACTCATTTTTAAATTATGAACACAAATTGCTGTTGTTATCATGACTCGGTTTTCACAGCCATTGTGTTGTTTTTGATTAACCAGTATGACACTTTCAGCTAAAAAAAAAAAAAAGAGAATGAAGAACTAGATGACAAATAAGCTATGATTAATATTTTTTATATTTTGCTTTTTCCTTTTTTATTGTTTATTTTTCAATACGAAGCACCCACCTTTGATTATGCAGACATGCCATCTCCACTGAGTGAGACAGAAAACACCATCACCGTGTTGCTGCGTCCTGCCCAAGGCCGTGGTGCGCCAGTCAGGTGCGATTGCTCTCATTGCTGCATGTTTTCCAAATGCATCTAATTGTAGTTACACTTTTAATCATTGCACATATTTCTATAATACTACCCACGTTGGTGTGGCATCACAAGTGGTGAGAAATCTACAGTATTTCGGAATTACAGTACAACTTTAATGAGGGGCATACTGTAATAATAAGGGTTACTTGATTGCCTATTATCTTGGTAATCTGCTTACATTCGGTTGCTTTTCAGCTATTCATTAATACACCAAAAATTATGCCATTACTCAACTTGCATTAAGAACTGCATTGTTATTCTCTTGTGTAGACACCATTAGTGCCTGTCTGAACTGTGCTGATGGCTATAGTGAATTGCTAGTTTTTAATATAAAATTAGTGTGAATGTTAAACCTATTAATACTGATGACTCACTCTGCTCTGCTCCTCAGTACGTATCAGGTAGTTGTGGAGGAGGAGAGTGGGAGGAAGTTGAAGAGAGAGCTGGGAGTGCAGGAATGTTTCCCTGTTCCCACCTCTCATGGTGAGGCCCAGGCACGTGGCGCCCCTCACTACTACACAGCCGAACTTCCCCCCAGCAGCCTGGCCGAGGCCACACCCTTTACTGTGGGGGACAACCATACCTACAATGGCTACTGGAACAGCCCCCTAGACCCCAGGAAAAACTACCTCATCTACTTTCAGGCCATGAGCAATTTTCGAGGGGTGAGTAATCAGCCTCAATATTAAGTTTTCACATTAAAAAAAAAAAATTCTGAAGTAATTTTCTTGGAGACATCAGAAGGAAAAAAGAAACAGTTGCAGTTAGCTTTAACATTATCATTATTTTCAATTTTTGATTATGGGTGATCCTTAAACTTCTGCTGAGCATTACCGTCATGTGTATATGCTTCTGCAAAAAAATAAAAAACAATGTTGATCTTTAAGCTAAATAAAAATAGGTAAAGAGGATACAAATAATATATAATTATATAGAACATTCTATAGATATATAGAATAATTGTCTGGCTGTGGTGGTGAATTATTGCAGGAAAGAAATTCAACATGCTTCTTTTACAAATACTCTTTCTCGATCCTTGGCATGTTGTCCTACAGTAAACCCGTGCCAACAGGACCATAACCTGGTCATTCAGGAAATTCAGGTAGTCAACTGGCTTCATTTTATTGCCACATAACTTTGCTGGGCCTAGAACTGACCAACTGACGCAAGCCCAGATCATAAAACTGCCTCATGTGCTTACTTTCTAACCCTGATGCACACATCGCTCTGGAATATGGTCAGTCTCAATCACATGACCTTTTGCAATTCCGCCAAAGTTTATGCTCGCTAGCAAATTGAAGCTTTTTTTTTTTTTTACTGATTAGTCACAAGTTTTTTCTTTTTTTTATTTTATCTCCACCCTGCTGTTCGGTCCTAATCCTGTTTTCATCACAATGTGAATGTGGAAATGTTTTCATTTTGACTAGTAAACATAGCTGTGATTTCCAATATAGATTTTTTTATAATGCAACTTTGCCAAGTGTTTATCTCTGATGATGGCTATTCATGATTTTTTTCCCCCATCCGCCTTTATTTTAAATACAAAAAATTAGGGGGCCACTGTATAGTCCATGAATCTGTGGAATCACACAAATGTGCATTATATTATTATTATTATTATTATTATTATTATTATTATTATTATAGTATTTCTTCTTTTCTGGAGTGTGTATATATATTTTTGTATATGTACTGCATATGCTTTAAACACATGCATACCTATTGATATGTCCACATTATTTGAAGCCACAATTCATGTAGATGCTTAAATCCTTGAATCACTTCTTCTATATTTAAAGTCTCTAAGGTGTAGAGTAGTTGATGCAGGATCAGGTCCCTTTCTGTGCATTTTGTCATACTGAGGCATGAGAAATGAATACTAATTGTTTTTCATGTCTCATCACTCTGAGGACTTGATTTCATACAACCCCTGGTGCGTAAGGGCAGACTTTATACCCAAATATGGAAAAGAGGATGCTGTAAAATTCCCAGAGTCAGTAAGTCTGTGATAAGCTGTGAATTACAAAGGCATTACTAAAGAGCTTTCCTATCTTCTCTTCCACTCTCAGCATTCGCGCAAGTTTATGTGACATTAAAGGCTCATGGTTTGAGCTGGCTAGGAGCGTGAGGACAATATAAGCTGTGAGTGCCAGCCATCTATTGTTAAGACTCCATTTAACCAAAAATACAATAGTTCCCATACTCCTGGTGGACAGTAACCATCTTTATAGCGTTCCAGCTCTCAGGCATGGACCACTGCGTCAGCATGCATGGGCACAGGTGCAGCTGATCAGAAATAGATAATTGGCAGTTTATGTTATTAGTCAGGCCCACATTGGTGAGGGAAATGTGGTTTAGCATGTAACCAATTTGTTGCTAAAATTAGGCTTGGACAGATGGACCTTGGCGCTTGCCTAAGAACCCTTGCATACCAACTTGCAGAGAAGTTTTTAGTTTGGTGAATTTCGTAAGTGTGGCATAATAAAAGCTACACACACATTGGTTTACTCTGCAACCTACACAGTTGGATTTCTGATACGAATTGGATTAAAGCCTTACCAGCGGGCAGGATTAGCATTTGCTATGAATGGAAACATGCCTAGAGAGAGGGGACCATCACTTTGACACCTGCCCACCACCGAGCTAACTCACTGAGCATCCTCCAGAGCCTCCTCGGTCTGTCTGCCCCCTCTGCAACAAAAGGCTCTTGTGGCGCTCCTTCACACACACAAGCTGTCTCTCTCACATTAGTCTAATTCTCTAATTACCCTCCGAGATTATGACAAACACTACAGAAAGAGTTCCAGTGACACCCAGCACTGCCAAGGTAACCCAGTACTTCCTCAAATATCGTACAAATGAAGACAAGCTGTGCCTGTTAATCCTGTCTCCTTATGCTGACGTTTACCACTCAGAACATTTCTTTCTACCGGTTGGCTTGAGCAGTCATTTGAATTTATGACCATTAAACCATGCAGTACAAGATGCTGTGCCTGTGTAGCTGTCAGAGGCTGAGGCTTCCTGCCACCATTATCGAGCCACCCTCATTACTCACATAGAGCACATACAAATATGCCATTACACGTTAGAGAAACGTGACAGAACAGCAACGTGGAGGCTTTTTTTCGATACTTCATTTTGATTTGGTGCCAGTCAGCGTGTGTCATCCTCAAAGACATGCGCTGACATTTAGTAGAAGGTTATCGCCGTAGCTCAGCACCTGGAAACCTGCCTCGACTCTATTTGCGAGTTTGGACAGCATCGTTATTTAGTAAGATTTCGGTCCCTTGGGCTGTTTTACTCTTTTCTGATTGAAAATGCACGCGACAGCTCGACTGTAATAGAACCCACCCTCAGTTTAACTTTGCAGCATAGACACTTTGATGGTGAACTGCTGTGCAGTACTTCCGCTCAGCTCCAGTGATTTACACCCCTGACCTTTACCTAAACACTCATTTCTCTTTGCCAAAATTTTATGCTCTAGTAATTGCTTTAAAGGCTGGCACTTATAGTTGAAAAAGGTTGGGGTTTAGAAGGTAGAGCCAATGTTTTGCATTACCGCTTACCAGTGTGAATCTCTCTCTGTTTTTCTACTGTATGAGCGATCCCCTCATGCTCCTTTTGTCACTTTCTCCACAATCTTGGCAGTGGCGTAAGAAGCATCTGCTCCGTACTTATCCATTATTTCCGCCAATTATCTGATGATGTTGCTGTTGTTAGACCACTTTGCTGACTTGATAGGTCTAGAAAGGTGTTTGATTACAGACGCCTCAAAACATACGGACCGCTCATCTTCTTTATGAGCTCTTATTCTCCAGTCTGTCAGCAAGTCAACCATAAATCTAGGGCTTGTGCTGTCTTTCGCAATTGTTCGCATAAATACAGATCGACTGTTTTGGGATTGCTGTATTCAAAAAGGTGACCACTGAGTGTGTGAGTGTGTGTGTGTGAGAGAGAGAGAGATCTCCAACAGAGCACCTTCTGTCCCTCAATCTTTCACTCACTAATTACTTCCTCTCTTTTTCACTTTCCAATCTCTGCCATGTCAAGATGGATGGTCTGAGCAGAAATCTATCATCTCTCTCTCTCTCTCTCTCGCTCTCTCACCCTGTCTTTACTAAACTGAGTGTCTGCCTTCTAATAAGCCCCAACCTTCAGCCTGGTTAAATATAGTTCTCATAATTCATTTACTTAGGCTGAGTTTGCTGACAGATCTCCTTTTGCAGTGGTGGGCATGACTGTTTCAGTGGATTTCATTAGGTGGGAAAAGTAGGCTAAAGCTTTGTGACTGCACCCGTGTGATCGAGGCTGAGCTTCTCTCTCCACTCTGTCGCACTGCTATATTCCTGAGCCTTGACTATGGGGACATAGTATGCTGAGACAGAGCAGGTCCTCTGGTTCTGTTCAGAATAAACCACTATGATCTTTGCATGCTTTTTATTCGCTGTCATTAGAGAGTGTGAAGCTCAGAGCTGAGCTGTCCAAATGCCATTATTTGTATGTGTGTGGGTGTGTGTGTGTCCTTTATTGGCGGATGGGAGTAAGTTTTTTTTTTTACATCTTTACAACTGAATGATTCAAAAACTGAAAATTTCCTGTAATATTCATGCAGAACTAGTGTGTGTGTATGTGTGCATGCTCTTCAATGGATTGCTACCCCATCCAGGGTGTACCCCACCTCGTGCCCTAAGTCTCCTGGGTTAGGCTCCAGGCTCCCCACGACCCTGTAGAGAAGATAAAGCGGTACAGAGGATGAGTGAGAGTGAGTGAGAATAGTGTGAAAAGAAACTATACTGTGATCAGGATGTCTAAGGGCAGTAACACCTCATTGGCGAGAGAGGTCAGAGGAGAATGGCCAGACTATTTTCAGCTGACAGGAAGGAAATGGTAGGCTACAGTAACTCTGCCCTAGGTGACCAGGTGATGTTTTTCCAATCTGCAACCTGCAACGCTCCTTTTCTGCTAACTTTAGTTATAAACAGTGGTTATATTAAGTTACCAGTGGGGGAAACTGAAATATCCAAAAGAAACCCACATGAAAACTATAAGAACATGCGCTCCTGCACAAAGAGGAGCTAAGAACTGACCCTCAGACTCTGCAGTTAACCCGTGCCAGCGGTTCCCCCGTATCACTGTGGCTTAGATACAGGTGTAGGCGCAGCATTAATTAGCCGAATTAATACTGTAATTATATCATTGTGTCTTACAAGAAAAATAAGAGTGTGTGTGTGTGAGAGAGAGGGAGGGAGAATAAAGCCTGAGAATAGTATTAAAGGCAGCTTTTAGGGTTGAGGCAGTTTGAATGGATTTTCAATTAAAAAGACTAAAAAAGCAATTGAACCAGTTTGAGGCAGAGGTTCTCATTCTTTTATGCCTGGGGAAATTTGCATAATTGTCCTGTAATGCCTGAATTAGCATCTGTAAATCTTAATTTGATAATACATCTCCTTGTCGAGGTGGCGGGCCAGAATTAGATTGTGAGCTTGGATCTAATTAGTGTTATTTGACGAAGGTTCTTTTCATAAAACCCCAATGTCATCAGCCTAGCTTTTCTTGGAAATTAATTTCTTCCTGGAATTTGTTTGCTGTTATAAAGCTATTTCCCTACGTTTTCTGCTCTTTTGCTTCCCTTCTTTGCCAAACAACCAATTATCTTTTCATCATACAACACGCACACTCAAATAATCATACATGCGTTTTGATCTAATGAGAGAACTGCTGGTTTATAATGTATCTAATCACGTTTCTTGCTCCTGTCTGTTGTCCTGTCGACGGAAATTGGAGCAAACCGCTGTGGCTAAATTACCTCCGTCTTTCTTTTTCTTCAGGAAACAAGGATAAACTGCATCCGAATCGCCCGTAAAGGTGAGTGTTAAACCATATATTTTGCGCTGTCCTAAACTGTGTTAAGCCAAGCTTGGACCTAAGAATGCTGCAGGCCAGTGTGCGAGTGGCTGATCCCTTCTTAAACCTTGACTAGAGAGACTTAATCTTAAAAAAATATGTAGCTAAAGAAGAATATCTGTATCTCTGGGCTAAATCCTTCATTTTTAATCCTCCATGCATTGGATACAGTTTTTAAACGGCTTTAATTTCTTTAAGCTAAACAAACAATCTTTATTAGTGGAATATATGGACAAGTTTGACAGCACATCACAATAAATGCCATGTTCAGATTTTTACTGAATTCTGAATTCTGATGCCAAGTTGGTTACCAAAATAATGGTTTCAATCTATCATTGCCACTGCAATTTCTCCCGCATTAATGGAGTATGGGTATGCACAATTTAACATCTGAAATATGTAATGTACATTCTGTGAAATAGAAATTTATGCACTTTAGATGTTGGGTGAAAGTAAAGCTATGTGGTATACCTTAGGGTAAGCTTCCGTTTCACTTATAAATACTTTTTTTTTCTTTTTTTTCTGTTTTTGGGAGCTATGCTTTATGTACAAGAGACATAAGATACACATTCTGTGAGGTGGAAGCTATTAAATTTGCTACATCTGGGTAGATACTGTACAGTACATTATATGCAGTCAGTTGATTCCTGAATGGACATTATATGGGACACACATACTATGATAAGGAGGTGTGTTTAACTCTTGAAGTGTACCAGAAGCTGGTAGAGGAGGATGCTGATGATGCTGTCACCCAAGGTTTTTTTGCATTGTTTTATTATTTTTTTCATGGAAAAATCTTTGTAATGAAAAGGTTTTTTTTTTTTTATGTGCAACAAGACTCAATATTTCTCGCTGTTCCAGTTTGCTCCCAGTGAAGCACTATGAAAAGCATAATCAGAGCATGGGTTTGCTATGGCATTTATTAAAAATCGAGAAACATATTATTGGTACCAAATTGCATAGTTGCAGGGCCATAACCACAACTGAAGTCTGATTTATCCATTGTGACAAAACTGTCGGAGCTGGAGTAATAGCAATATTTACACTTACACCAATCAGCAATAACAATAAAGTCACCTGCCTTATATTGTGTTGGTCCCACTTATGTCACCAAAACAACTCTGAACTATCAAGGCATAAACTCCACAAGACCTCTCAAAGCATAATATGATATCTGGCACTAAGGTGTTATCAACAGATGCTTTAAGTCCGGTAAGTTGCAATGTGGAGTATTTATGGATCAGCCTTGTTAGTGCAGCGAATTCCCCTTACGCTAAGTCTGATTGATGGCCAAATCAACACCTTGAACACTTTCCCTGTTCCCCAGACCATTCCTAAATGATTTTACAGTGCAGCAGGGTGCATGATTCTGCAGAAAGAGGCCACTGCTATCTGACAATACTTGGTCTACAACAATTCTTGGTAGGTGTTACATGTCAAAGTAACATCCACATGAATATGGGGACCCAGGGGTTTTCAGCAGAACATTGCCCAAAGCAATCCACTATCTTTTTTGGACATGCCTTCTTCCCATCATGCATCCTGGACCCATATGTTGCCCAGGTAACTAAGGAACACACACCCAGCGCTTCATATGATGTAAAAGAGAATGTGGTTCAGCAGACCAGACCACCTTCTTCTTGTGCTCTATTGTCTAGTTCTGACGATCACATGCACATGTAGGAGCTTTCAATTGTAGACAGTGGTCAGCATGGACACTCTAACGAGACTTTGGCTACATAACCCCATACGCAGCAAACTGCAATGCACTGTGGGTTCTGACACCAATCATAGCCAGAAATAGGTTTTTCAGCAGCTTGTACTACAGTAGTTCTTCAGTGGGATTGGCCCAAACAGATTAGCTTCTGCTTCCCATGCGCATTAGTGAGCCTTGGACACCCATGACTATGTCCTACCTTGGAGTGCTTTTGGATGATGCTAACCATTTGATAGTAGAAACAATCAGAAGATCTTACATTTTGGAGATGCTCAAATCCACCCTTTTAGCTTTCAGAATGTTGCTCTTATTAAAGTCTCTCAAATGCCCATTTTTGTTGTAGCACATCAACTTTGTTAACTGACTTTTCATTTGCTGCCTAATGTACAGTATTTCACCCCTTGAAGTATGTCAATATAAAGAGATTTCAGTTATTCGCTTGACTTGTCAATGTTTTTAAAGTTATGACTGATCTGAGTACAGTATATAATGATTATGTGCTGTTGCACTCACACCCACCAACATGAAGTGTTTAGAGAGGATCGACATGAGGCTCACCAAGACCCTTCTGCCCCCTTACAGGACCCCCTGCAGTTCATGTTTCTTCCAACCGCTCAACAGACGATGCCATCACCAATAACCTCTATCTGGCATTCATGCATATATGTTCAAATGCTGTTCATAAACTTTAGTACAGCATTTTTCAGTTCCTCAGTGCCTGATAAAAAGTTGAGCCTGCTGGTCTTGAACACATCTATCTCTGCAACTGGATCATAGACTTCTTGATTGGGAAGGGGCACCCCTTGGCTGTGTTCTCAGTCCACTGCTGTTCACTCTATTGACTCAAAGTTGTGCAATTCACCAAGTCTGACGATGACACGACTGTGGTTGGTCTCATCAGCCATAATGATGAATCAAGATTCAAGAGAGACGAGGTGCAGTGGCTAAAAGACTGGTGCAGAGTTAACAATCTGTCTCTAAACTTGTACAAAACTAAAGAGATGTCTGTTGACTCCAGTAGAGCACAGAAGAACCACTCTCCGTTGAACATTGACGAGTGCTCTGTTTAAATCGTCACAAGCACCAGATTCATCTGTAGGAGAAGCTCAGTTGGTTCCCTAAAACCAACTTCATTGCCAAGAAAGCCAAGCACCATCTCTATTTCCTAAGAACGCTAAGAAAGTGCACCTTCCACCTGCTAGCCACACTACTTTTTACAAAGGGAATATTAATAGGGAATCAGAAGAAGCTGTTTCTGTCCCTAGAACAGCTGAGCTCATCACAGTCTCCCTTCCATCACAGACGTTCATCAGACACACTGCAAAGGCAAAGCCACCAGCATTGTGTATGACCCCACACACCCTTCAAACACACACATTTCACCCTCCTGCCATCTGGCAAAAGGTAGCAAAGCACTCGACAACACAACAGTTTTTTCCCACAAGCGATTAGACTCTTCAACATCAAGGGACTGGTCTGACACATCAACACACTCACGACTAAGCAACATTACATTTGTATTTGCAATTTGTACATTTTACACTTTGTTAAACTGTCTGATAAAAATAAAATGTTGTACTGTATTGACCTGTAGTATGCCTGCCAAGCAGCATGCAATGTTTACACTTACCACATTGATATTATATTGCAGTTATATTATATTCCAGGCTATTTTTTCACCATAGAACTTGTCTTACACTGTCTTTTGTTTACCATGATATTTGCAGCAAGAAATATTCTGCTTTATTTTGATGGAATATTATTATATTTTTTAACTTATGCATTATAAACCCCAAATTTGGTTGAAACACAATTTTGGTGGAAATAAAGATTTTATAATTTCTTCATAATATTTGGCTATTTGAGAGAATTCAGTCACACTGACATCTGTTGGATTTTTCCCAGATTATCATTCTTTTTTGTTGTAGGTGTGTCGTTTGCATGTGTGCATGTTTTCATTAATACTAATACAATTTTATACTTTTTTGTTTAGCCTTCTTACCCCTTTACCATTTTCATGTTTGTGATATTTTTGCTTCTACAAAAAAAAAAGCAAAACTTGCACAGACATGCAAGAAGTAAACAAACACCCATAGTATTAATAAAATGTATGCATGAAAATATGTTGCCATTATTCCCACGTCTATTTGGTTCTTTTCAGATTTCTTTAGATAATATTAATGTGAGCCTTTACGCAGAGCTTCTTAGGGGGTCAACAAAATAGGAGTTTGGGAGAGTGCTTATGAGATGCATGGGAAGACCTTCCTGTTGGGAGATAGCGTGGGATTATTAATTAGTAAACTAAAAAGGAACCAAAAAAAAAAAAAAAAACGGGACACAAAAATAAACAGGGCCCTAGAAACTAAAAATAAACTTTATAACATCTTGGGGCGTTTACTGAGGATTTATGTGTGTTACTTTCAACTTTCAACACTAACTGAGAGCGCATGCTTAAGGGGTGGCATGCTGCTCGCTGTCTCACTCTCTCTCTCTCTTGCTCTCTCTCTCTTTCTTGCCAGCATCTTAAGAAGTCTGAGGCTGGGTCTTTCGCCTCTGTCTTGGGTCTGTCTCGCATTGTTTTTGACCCTGATATCTTTACCGGTGCTACCTAATGATTGGACAAAGTTCCCAGGTATCAGGGCCCTGAAATAGACGCGCCGCCAGGTGCAGCTTGTCCGCGTTGATTGCCATTATGGCGGTGTCGCCTAGCAACCACGCGTCTAGGTAACCGTTCAGAACTCTATGGGATAACCGCCTGCAGATCTGCTCATTCTGAACAGTGCAGGATGCTTACTTGTGGCTCTGCCCCTCACGAGACCCGCATCGCTACAATTGCAGTGCACCTTTAGGCTGGGAATCTTGAGCCCTTTTCTACCATTAACTAGTTCAGTTTTAAAGCAAAATCGTAAAATGTTGTGACCTGGTCAGTCAGGCCGTTCCGAGAGATGTCTTCATGCCTTTCATAGATCTGCTGCGAGCAGACCTTTTATTCCATGGCTATGCTGTGCCTACAGTTGTTGCTATAGTAATTTAAGCACTAAAAAACTATTAAGATAAACCTTAAGTTTTTGGATACATTTTGGTACATACCGTACATTTGATCATGGAACTTTGCATGTCTGTTTACTTTCCGCATCTGTACACCCTATAGACAATCGAGCCAAAATGGCAGAAAGCAACTGAAGAGCAAAGGTCAGTCTTTCATCATGTTTGTTATTTGCGCTACCGGGATGGCAGCAGCCCATATCAAAGCCTCTCAGTAAAGACTCTCAGTAGTGGCCAGGCTTACATGGCCAGACAATCCAAGAAAAGTCCAGTGAGATCAGCACCAGTGAGCCCTTCACATCATACACACCTGTGACCATCAAAATGACCTGTCAAAAAACCTTACCAAACATGAAAAAAACATCAGGGGGCATGAATGCCCATCCAGATGACAAAACAGGCTATTGCTAGCCCCTATTGAGCGCTGTCACAGATCAGCACTGGCGGCACTGGTATTTATAGCTCTCAGCTCTCGCTCAGCCTGCACTGAGCCTTCTGGCTAAATTGACTTTGAAGACATAGGATGAGAAGGGAGGGGGATACTTTTATCTTTGACTGAATAATGAAGGTGGAAAGGAGCTTTTAGAGCATGAAGCTAAAAGCTGAGAGCAGCCATTTTGGAATTGTCTTTTTGCATATACTATACACATACACACAGAGTACAGATGGCTTATGATTAATCACGCCTCAACATGTCTGTGGACAAAATGCACGTCATTAACAATTAGGACTTGTGCCAGCCAGATTACGTCTATTAGTTTAAGTTGAATCAACACCAGGGGGTTTTAAAATCTGAGAAAAACCCTTTAGTTTCTTTTTCTTCTTTTGGCTATTCCCATTAGGGGTCGCAAGAGCTTATCATCTGAGCCACATATTTTGATTTGGCACAGATTTCATGCTTTTTGACAATCCTGACGCAACCCTTAGCATTTTTATCTAAGCTTGGGCACCCTGTAGGATTCCCCATGTGGGACTTGAACCCCGGCCTCCTTCTAGTCAGACTTTTCCACCAAAGTGAACCAGACGCGACTTCATGTCTAGCGCTCGTGCCGCTTCAGAGCCGTTTTAATTAATAGTGAACCTGTCTTCAAAGAGAGTAAACAGTACGTCCACTTTGACAATATTTATAGGCACACATGTTGCTCATTAACCAGTCAAAAGGAGTTTGCTAATAAATACAGTTTTGGTAATGTTGGATTTTGATTTACATTGCTCTAAAAAAAAAAAAAAAAAAAGCTATCTCATGGACCCGCGTGTTATCCACACTGCACTTTGAAGACTATTATGCTACGTGACAAAGTAACAGAGTAAAGAGTGGTTAGAGGAGACAAATTGAATACTACTATAGATATTTTCATATTTTGCACCGGATGTTTGTGTCTTGGCTAAAATATAGCTGAACTATTGGAAAGCACAAAGTAGGCCAAGTAGTGGGAGGTTAGTGATTCATCATAAAAGCATCTGCGATAAGAGTATTGATTGTTTGTTGTGCTGTTTCTGAATGTGCCCAGGACTCTAGCAGCAATTGTACACATTATTTGCACAGTTTCTGCCTTTTACACATTATGACACAGAGCGATTCCACTTTTTTTCCAGAAACACAGACTGCAGCCCTTAGATTTTCTTTTTTAACTTTGTGTATTAACAATGTTAAATGCACTTTTATAATCCATGAACTCAAAGAAGTCAAATCGTACACACAACAAGAGCCTAATTCATCATGCATATCACAATTGTTTGCCTGAAATTTCATTTGTTGATCTCCTGAAAATCTTTTTCAGGAAGAGTCTTTTATCGTCGCTGTGGCAGAATTAAAATCATTTTCAGCTCACATAATGCCATGAGTAGTTCAATTCAGACATGCTACTGCATCTTCTTCAATAAAATGCTGATCTTTTTGCTGCAACGTACTGGAAGTTAACTATACGGCAAAAAAAAGGAAGCTAAATTGCGTAGGTGCTATTTCGCATGTCTAAGTGACGTGTTGGTTTAATGTTCTCCATGAATAACACTGCCATCATCTTGTGAAGAATGGATACTGCCTGCATCTTTCAAAATCATTTTGACATATGTTTCTGATAAATAACCTAAAATAGCCCAGCCTGCAGCTGTGTGACTTTACTGCTGTGTTCAGTCATTTCCAGTCATGAGTTTTATGACTCAAGTTAAATGGTGCATGCCCATATGCATGCGGAACAAAAAAAAAGAAAAGAAAAATCTCTGGAGTAAAATGTAACAATATAGCATTGAACTGAATACTATCGCGTTGTATTTATTCAAGTTGCATCAAATTGATTTTCTTGGATGTTTTAGATGCCCTGCTGCGAATGACTACAATTTAAAATGTCCTCATTTACTCTACTGCAAATAAATTCAAGATAAAATTATACTCAATAGGTCATTACGTTTCCTGTGTCGCATAAATCTATGGAAGAATTGTGTGTGTGTGTGTGTGTGTGTGTGTGTGTGTGTGTGTGTGTGTGTGTGTGTGTGTGTGCGTGTGCCACCCCCATAATGTGCTCAAAGCGTTGTAAAATTGCACAGGCTTGCACAACCAAGCAGGCAGGGCACCCATTTCAACATGCAGGTGACAGTTTAATTAACAGTCCCTTGGCAGTCTTCACACAACAATAGACTCTCATTTCTTCCCTAAGTACCAATTTCCATTTTTGGGGCATTCAGCATGTGCTCGCATTAATCTTGAAATAAATTTCATGCTCGTGTTGGACGTAATTGATATTCAAGAAGAAAATGTGTCAGGAAAAACTAAAATCTGATTAGATACACTGCAAACTTTAATGGGTGTTTTCCCAAGGTTTTTTTTTTTTTTTTTCGTTTTGTTTTATTTTCTTACACACTGTTTTATTGGTTGTTAATATCTTGGTTGGTGTCGCTTGTGATGAGGAGCGATGAAAAAAATGGTAATGTCTATCTGTCACAGGAGACAGGCGAGTGGTCTTTAGAAGGCCTTGGGGCTGTAGATGAAGGGTAACCATGACTTATTTCTCACTCCACTGTCCCAGATCTCACACTTGTATTTTTAGAGTGTGCCTTGTGCGGTGCTTTGAAACAGACCTCTTTCCTTAGGTCCAAACTGACTTTATACTGTAAGTTTTCAAACAACTGTTCATGTATATATAATCTCAGATTGCAGGAAAATATTGTATTTTAATGTATCGTCATTGGAAGATGTACTGTGTGCAACATTGAATGAGAACTTTTTCCTAACAATTATTTTGCTTCTTTATAACATTTCTAAGTTCTGGGGTTATTTCTAAGGACAAGATGTTCAGCCCTTCAATTAGAGGTGTGCAAGGCCACTGATCTCCCCTTGTCTTGTACTGTACATAATGCCACTGTATTAGTGGTGATAATGTACAGTACAGACCAAAAGTTTGGACACACCTTCTCATTCAAAGAGTTTTCTTTATTGTGTTCTTTATTGTGTTCTTTAGCCCAAACAAGTCTCTTCTGCTTGTTGCCTGTCCTTAGCAGTGGTTTCCTAGCAGATATTCTACCATGAAGGCCTGATTCACACAGTCTCCTCTTAACAGTTGTTCTAGAGATGTGTCTGCTGCTAGAACTCTGTGTGGCATTGACCTGCTCTCTGATCTGAGCTGCTGTTAACCTGCGATTTCTGAGGCTGGTGACTCGGATGAACTTATCCTCCGCAGCAGAGGCGACTCTTGGTCTTCCTTTCCAGGGGCGGTCCGCATGTGAGCCAGTTTCTTTGTAGCGCTTGATGATTTTTGTGACTGCACTTGGGGACACTTTCAAAGTTTTCCCAATTTTTCGGACTGACTGACCTTCATTTCTTAAAGTAATGATGGCCACTCGCTTTTCTTTACTTAGCTGCTTTTTACTTGCCATAATACAAATTCAAACTCTTTGAATGAGAAGGTGTGTCCAAACTTTTGGTCTGTACTGTACTATACTAGCATTCACACTTTGTAAAGAATGCTTTTCTGTAGAAGTTAACTGTCTGTACAATTAAGCAATCATTTAAAAAGTATTTATAGCAGATCATATGGTGTAAGTGTGTGTACTTGTGCCCTGCGATGGATACCCAGGGTGCACCCCACCCTGTGCAGTATGTACTGTATATACAGTCTGTACAAAGTCTTGAGCAACCCCTCATTTATTCATAATTTGCTTCCAAAGAGCCAGACTTTCTTGTATTTTAATGTACTTATAATGTATAATGTCCTTTTTATCTCTCATTTTCAGTCAAGTCCCTTAACATGACCAATTATAGGAGAATGCTTTCGTTTGTTAAGCCACACACTGATCTATGAATCATTAAAAAATGTTTTTAAAAAAAGGCAGGTGATGAGTGGCTGGAACAGACGAGAGGGGAAATGAGGCTGCTGCTGAGCTTGTTACAATAAACAAACAACCTTTAATTGTGTATTTAGGCACTTTGCAGCCTTTCGCAGAAAAAAAAAATTGTTCCCATTTCTTTAATCTACATTATTTCATTTAATTACATTTAATTTAATTTAATATGACTCAAGACTTTTGCACACTACTGTATGTATCTGTGTATTGTTTTTATTATTAGTAGTAATCATTAATCTATTTCATAAAATGTTTTAATAAAATGTCAGTGTCGTCATCACTGACACTCATGAAATAAAATCCCACTTTTAACCCCTGTCATTGATCTATCCTACCTTTCCTAGAAAACCTACGTCTTAGCGAAGAACTCAAATAGGCGTATAATACAGAACTGACCTTCTTTAACTTTCACCATGAATGTGGGGGGAAGAAAGGGAATTGAGAAACTGAAAAAACACCACCTTGCCTGTGCTGCTCATCCATCAGAAAGTGTCTCAAGTGCAAATGGGTTAATTTGTTGTAGGCTTCACTGTATACAGACACGCTCTCTTTGCTTACTCTTCTATCACACGGCGTTTTTGTTCTGTGTGACTGAGAGCTAGGCAAATAGCTTCCCATGGATGTGAAGTGACCTCTGCTGCATTGCAGTGTCAATGTCAGTCAGTCAGTGCAGATGGGCGAAAATAGTCACTTGGACGTAACCAATGTGTTTGTGCCGGAGGAGTTGTGCTCCTTCTGTTTCAAGTCATTGTTTACAATTTTTTTCCCCAGACGCATTTTTATTTCTGGTTCTTTATTGTATTGCATGTGTGAGGATTATATTACAGCATTTCTTGTGCAAACATGCGTCCTTACTGTAAGCGTGTGTATGTGTGCATCCTGCAGCGGCCTGTAAGGACCTTCGGCGGCCTCTGGAGGTGACGCAGCACTCGGAGGAGATGGGGCTTATCCTAGGAATCTGTGCAGGGGGGTTGGTGGTCCTCATTCTGTTACTGGGAGCCATCATCATCATCATTAAGAAAGGGTGAGGATTACATGTAACTTTTAAAACATTCAATATGAAAGAAATCTGGCACATTGCATGATTACCATGAATTACCATAAAACCAGGAGTGGCTGCAGTGTGTATGGTATGTGCATCTTATCAACATCTAATTAGACTGGTCAATCGTGCTTGAAGATGAAGAAACATTTGTTTTTCTCGTCTAATTTTTCGAGTCAAACGAAGATGGTCACTTTTGTAATACATGACTCGTATAAAAATACTATTACTGTAACTAAAGGCGGAATTAGTTTTCTGTCTCCTGTCTCCCAGTAGGCAGACGAGCTGTGCATGGGGCTTTCATCTTCTGAGATTACCTGGGTGTGAAATGTTTAATTACGAAGAGGTGCAATTCAATTACTCACTTAATTAGGCTTGGTCTGACATTAGCCTGACCCAGAAATGAGTTGATAATTGGGCGGGAAAAGGTGTGCTTTTGGAGATAATTAGTATTGTTCTCTAAAGGTCTCCACATTAAGGTGTTCATGACAGGAAAAAAAAAGCACATGATCCACTGCATTCAGACTAGCTCTCACTATCCATACTAATTTTAACCTCAGTCTTCCATCACTTTTACACAATGGAAAATAAACAGCATAAGGGTTTTACCCAGCTCTAAGAATCCCCGGGATTACTGCTGCTAACCGGTCTGATGAATCAGTGTAGGCTGGTTTGCGAAGTGTGAAATGCAAATGAGTGGCTTAAATTCCTGCTAAGGAGGAAACTGTGAACAAGATCAGTGGCCAAATGCACTTTTCCAGGAGTATGTCCCAGTCTAATATGGCTGATCATGTACTGTAGACCGATGACCTGGAGCCGGTGTATAGCTGCGGCAGCAATATACAGTACAGTAATTTGGAGGACTATAGAGCTGGAGACTACTGTGAAGTTGCCTGTGTGCTGGTTAATGATAAAACTCTCCTTGGCATTTGAGTGGTTCATTAAATCTAACAATGTAGTGTATGTCATTAGGTCATATCTGCTTTGGCTATCATTTTTTTTTTCTTCTCTCTGTCACCGCTGAGGTTTAGCATGTGTTACATTGCTGGTGTGACCAAAACAGGCCTCGGGCAGCATGTCATTCTTCACACTAATCAGAGCACTGGCAATGCTTGCATCTCATGTCGCCTCTGCCTTATATTCTTTCTTTCTTTCTGCCTGTCTTTCCTTCTCCCTCTCTGTCTCTCCTCTTTCTTCTCCTCTCCAGAAGGGACTACTACTCTTACTCTTACTATCCGTAAGTGGCTTTTCCTCCATTGCACACCATCATTTCCCATTGTGTTAGCAAGCACTGTTCAGAGAGCACTTTAGTGGTATAACAATCCCTCTCCCCACTTTTTTTTCTCTGCCGTTCTTTTCCTTTCTCGCTGTTTCTGTTATCAGTAGGAAACCGGTGAACATGAATAAGACTCCCATTACATACAGGCAGGAGAAGAGTCATATGATGGGCTCAATGGAGCGCAGCTTTGCAGACCAGAGCACCCTGCAGGAGGATGAGAGAATGGCTCTGTCCTTTATGGATGCCCACACCTGCAGTACCCGGAGTGAGATATGCACCCACAGACACACACACACACACACACACACACACACACACACACACACACACACACACACACACACACACACACACACACACACACACACACACACACACACACACACACACACACACACACACACACACACACACACACACACACACACAGCACTTGAACACAGAAAGTATGCATAGCCTTCTGGCTTACAAACTGCACTTCCTTTATACAGAGCATTATTCACACAGTTGCATGACAGGCACTATGACTTTTACAATCACACCGTGAGCTACTACACACTCGCGTACATTTGTCATGCGTTTTACAACCCCGGAATCACAATGCGGAGAGACATCATGCCCAATTTCACTCAGGTAGCACATACAGGCTGTTTAGTGCCGAGCTCCAGAGTTCACTGACCCAGACCTGAGTGAATATAACCCAGTCTGTAGTTTACCGTTGCCGTGCTGCTGAACCAGAATAGCAGCAGATTTGTATTAATGACTAATTTCTCCGACATTATCCCACTGGAATCCAGGAATCCAGGCCTTAAACTACACATTCTCTCCTTGGACCACTAAGCAGCTTTTACACACACACACACACACACACACACACACACACACACACACACACACTCACACACTGAGTGTTGAGCTCAAAGGCTTCTGAAATACGGTATATTTCAACCTACATTAGAATATGCGCTGTGCGATTCGAGGATGTCTTTTACTATCGTTTCGATGCTGGGAACATAAGGGTAGAAAATAGAAATAATTCACTGGAGCCAAGAGTCTGATTCAAGGAATGATTAATAGATGATATTCAAAGAAGAACGTCTCTTGATCAAAATGAAGCTTTAATGGGTTTCTCAAAGATTATACTCCCAAGTACTATTACATATCTTGGTTTCTCAATATGTATTCGCTAATTTATATCCACAACCAGCTGGAAAACGTATATAAACTTTATAAAGTTATACTCACATTAATTCATTTATAACATAACCTAAAAAACAAAGCACAGGGCAGGGGGTTAATGTGTGTGTGTACAGTATATGTGTGTGTCCAGACAAAACTGTTAAACAATTATTTACTACTTGGTTAAACGAGTGGTCAGGATTGCTCGTGTGTATATTAATGTAGGTTTATCTTTAGGTGATCCACGCAGCTCCATGAATGAGTCAAGCAGTCTGCTCGGTGGATCTCCTCGCAGGCATTGTGGAAGCAAAGGTTCTCCGTATCACACCGGGCAGCTCCACCCTGCTGTACGTGTGGCTGATCTGCTGCAACACATCAACCAGATGAAGACGGCAGAGGGCTACGGATTCAAGCAGGAGTACGAAGTGAGCGAAATCGATGTTCGGCTTTTGCGATATACTCTTTCGATCGAGATATAATTGCCATATTGTAATGTGAGTTATCACTTAGAAATGCTAAAAAAGAAAAGAAAGAAAGAAAAAAAAGCAGCCCGATAACACCCTCACTTCCACAAGAGTTAACTATGGATGGCTGAAAAAAGTCAGACCCAAAAGAGAGAAAGGTAAAAACTTTCACTAAAGAAAGGGGTTAAGAGGTTGGACTTGCAGGCAAAGTTTCCAAACAGACACTTGTGTTAATGATGAGGATGATGATGATCAGCACAGACATGTTCAGACTTTGAGCACTTTTTGTGATTGCCGCTGCTGTTCCCTACTGCACAGGTATTATCACTGTGTCCTCCTGTGTCATTCTTGCACCGAAAATGATAAATAAAATTCCATTTTTCTTTTTTTTTTCCGTTTTTTTTTTTTACTTTTAAGCTATCTGTCCCAGGTAAACACCATTTTTAATGATTAATTGGAAGCAGGGGAAAATCTGTATTGAACAAGCCTACCTGAGATGCTTCAGTGACACTTGCTTTCACATTAGGATTAAGCTAAACCCTATATAAAGAACCATTAATGGCAGCGCTGAGAGAAAAGGCTAGCCTTCGAAAGTATTTATAAATATTTCTTAGCCATCCCTACAGATTTCTTCTATTAATTAACGGAACTTGAACTGCACTTGTGCTTAGTAAGGTGTCAGCAACTCCACTGAGGGATATTAATAAACTGTCAGTGTTGGAGTGGATGGCAATGTTCATGGCAGCAGATGTCTAGTTGCCAGAGCTGTAGCCTCATGGGAGCTTGGTGTCAGTCATCTTTTCAGAGCAAAAGTGTTTTGTTAGACTGCACCACGATGTAATACAAGCACCCCTCTCCTTAGCCTGAACGCACTCTACTTCACACCCCTACCTGGTCCCACACATGTAACTGTCATGACATCTGCATGATTTAACTTTTGCAATGTTTTGCATCGGTTATTAGATGTTATACATATTCATGCTGATTTCCTGAGCACATCCTTCCAGATAGGAATAGGAGTGAGTAGATGTGATGTTTCTTTCAGTAGATATAGCAAACCTGACGAGATGCATTTCAATATGTCCCTACACCGACCAGCCACAGCATTACTGTACAATCACCGACAGGTCAATTGAATAAACCTGATTATCAATTATATAGCAGTACACTGATGACAAGATCATGGTCAACCAAGGCCCATCTTACACCCGAAGGGACCAAAGGCTAGCCCACCTGGCCCGATCCCACAGGACAAACCGCCGAAAAAGTCAATGCTGGCCATCGCAGAAAGACACCAGAACACACAGTGTATCCCAGCCTGCCGCGCAAGGGGATTAACAGGCAAAGAGTTCAAGGTTGGTCAACAGGCATCCTAATTCTCCAGATCCCAATTTGATCGAGCACCCATAGGATGCACTGGACAAACAAATCCGATCCATGGAGACCCCACCCCACAACCCGCAGCATCCAAAGGATCTGCTGCCGATATCCGGGCTGCTCGAATCGACCCAGCAGCACAAGAGGAACTCAAAACCTACTGTAGGTGGTTTTTAATTTTGTGGCTGATCTGTAGATTTATTATTAGCTTTGGGCTATAAATAAGACATTCAAAGCGGTTGTGTTTTGTTTCATGCTGGTGCTTCATGTTACTGCTTGTGACTAGCGAATTGGACTTTGAAAAGTATAGGTACATCTATTTTTAATTTAAAGCAAGAAGAACAAATATATAGTTTCTGGCTAATTCATCTTTAAGCATTATTTTCACTTTTTCTGAAATAATACTGTATCTCTAGCCCTCTGGCTGGTCTCTGTTTGTATGACGTGCCTTCAGCCATTGCCGCTTGACCTCCTCAACGATACTATTTTTAAAAGAGAATCCCCTGCTATAGTACTTTTGAAGTTGGTGATAGACTGAAATTCTTCTGAAATGCTACATCTGAAACACAGTCTACCAGTTGACATGCTCTTGATTTCTATAATTTTTGGTACTGGAAGATGCACAGTTTCTTAAAATATTTACATAATTATCATTTTGCAATGTATTATCCAAGTACTGTTTATATATAATATATATTAGGTAGGTTAATTTCTAGCCTAGTTTGTTCATTCACTCCTTTATTTAGTCATTTAATAAGCATTTTCCCTGGTTAAAGTTGTCCTGGATCCAGGAGAATACTCAGGTCAGGTTGAAAGTCCATTGCACATATTCATTCACAAATACTGGAAATGTAGAGTATTTACATTTCCTGACATGTACAGAATGTGGGAGAGCATGTGAGAAATCATGTAAGAGAAAGCTCAGAGGTGGTAAGACTATCTGTTGTTCAATGTTTGACTAATTTTTACTAATTCAAGGTAAACTCTTTCAGAGAAGTATATATTACTCGTATTTAAAGTATCTCCTCCTTAGTTTAATGAGCTTTTTTATGTGGCTCTGAATGCTTTGAGTGCGTACTTTTCAAAAGGTCATTAGCTCTCACAAGAATAATGGCTCCTCTGATGAAACTGTGTCTTGGCAGTAATTGAGGCAGTAACGGATCGAATTGCTGTGAATAGGGGTGTAGGCGATACGTTTTGCTGTGAGTCCCACCTAAATTCACTCTTGACATGAGGTAATAAAGGCAACATGAGCTCGCCGGTATGACTGAGGAGCTGTTAATTAATGCTTAATAATTGTTGTTGATTGTCGCAGTGATAAGTAATTAAAAAAGCATTCTGAAATGGTATTATATTTTCTACATTGTACAAGTAGTATCTAATATTGGTCCCTAATGTAAGTTAACATGTTTGTTATATTAAATAGAAAAGACTCATTTCAGTGGTCCTTTGAGTTAGTACTGAGCTCTACCTATCCGTTGGTAAATCGTCACTGATGATCTCCACTAAACATTTCTCTGTGCCTTAAGCGTTCACTTACTGCGTCCATTTCCAATGAAACTAAGCTTGAGAACTCATTAAACTCCCTTCCTTGGATGCATAGGATTAGGCCCGAGATCAATGGTTCATATTTCATGCGCTTTCTCTCTCTCTCTCTCTCTCTCTCTCTCTCTCTCTCTCTCTCTCGCTGTGCTTTTGTTCATTATTTTGTTGACCTTAGAATGGGAACAGAGGGCAAAAGTTTGAGTTTGACCCCAACACCAGCTTATAAACCATATTTCCCAGTGGAAGAAGAAACCATGAGCATTGATCTAGTTCATGATAAAAGGATTAGAGGAGCACTGGCAGTAATAGGGGGCTAGGAAGATGACAGAGGGAAAGAAAGAGGGCAGGAGACAAGGATGGACAGATGGATGGAAGAAGGGAGAAGAGAAGAAGAGATAATTAAATTGTGATGCCGAGAAAGAGTAAATTGAACCTACGCACAGTCATTTGTAAAAGTTAGTGCCTGCTCTTTTAATTATGTGTGTTTTTGTGTGAAAACATAATAAAAATCATTTGATCGTAGCGGATCATGTTCCCCCTTTTCACCGGGCCATTATTAATTTACAAAAAAAAGAAAAAAGAAAAGAAACCATGGGCAACACTAGGCACTTCCTTACTGCTTCCACAGGATTTAAGATGTGCGTTGCAGCCAAGTGCTACTAATCATCAGCCCTGATTAATTGATCATTAGCAGGTGTGCAGACCTCTATAAAAGCAGACATTTTGGCAGTCTGCTGGTCTGGAGCATTCGATGCCAGTAAAAGTAATGGTCTTAGAGAAGCAGTTGTTGTTGCACATCAATCTGGAGTCGATATAAAAAAATTTCTAAACAATTTGGAGCTCCAAATTCTACTTTAATAAAGATTATTCAAAAGTGGAAATAAATAAATAAAATAATCAAGGTTTTGGAATGGCCTAGTCAAAGTCCAGACCTCAACCCAATTGAAATGCTGTTTTGGGACCTTAACAGAGCTGTGCATATGGGAATGCCCAAAACCTCAATGAATCGAAGCAATGTTTTCAATAAGAACAGACCAAAGTAATGTCATACAGGTAGCAATTATTACAAGTTATTGCTGCTAAAAGTTGATCTAGAGGATATTGAATAATGGGATTCTTAATATAACCCATGTGATTATTATTATTATGATTTTATATATTATTATTATTATTTTCATTTTAGCTTAATTTTGGTTAAATAAATAATGGCACTGTAAAGAAATTGTTGTTTATCTGAGATTGTTTTTGCCTAATACCGATACCAGATACTGTAGGTCAGATGATTTTTATTGAATTTATGCACAAAAATAAAACATAGAAGTAAAAGTTGAGGCAATAACTTTTACGCATGAATGTATAAACAAACTCTCTCAAAGTCAAGGTTAATATGTGTGAACAGTTTTTTTGATTGTTGCGTACTAGCAAAGATTATGAGCAATAATCTAAATGTAAATTATGCATCGGCACTCATAAGAAATATGCGTAGGCTCACATCTAGCACATCCAGTGAAAAATAAAGGGAAAACAACAATGTGTATCCGAAATGATTGCCGTAAACAAGAATGTATTAAAATTTGTATCAAGACAGTCAGGCCAGTGTGACAGGTACAGTATTAGTTCTGGTGGGGACTGACATACAGTGTTTTTAGATTTGAAAACTGTAGCGCACACAATGTTGAAGGAGTGAATCAATACAAAAACAATATGAATACATTTATATAAATTTATACCATAAAAAGCAGAGAATATAATAAAAGTGCTGACTCATGTTGAGCAGTTTACGCCTCTTTTAAAATCTACTGAACAAGCTCTTAGTTTTCGTCTAATCCTCAATCCATTCATTCACTTTATTAAAATTTCCTACAGTTTTCTGTTTAAAACATCATTCACTTAATGTACAGTATGCATTTTCCTTCTCTCTGCTTACTGACTGGATGCGAGGCCAAGTCTTCAACTACTCTCTATTAAACCTTGTTATTGGGTGAAGTCACTATTTTTTCTCGTTCGGGTGACCCTATCGACTTGACAAGTTGATGACTTCTTCATCATTCAAGCCTCAGGTGAAAACGTTTTTTTTGACCAATCAATCCATCAATACTTCAGCTTGTACAAACAACCAATGAATCTCAGTTTTTAAGTGTTTTTGCAATCCGAATGAAATGTGTCTAAAGGAAAATTCACCTTAAAAAGGGATCACCTTACATCTCACTGTACATAAAAGTTTACTGTAAGTCATGGAATACGAAACCGTAGAAACATGATCTAACCTCAAAAACAAGGTATCGAATAAGGTCTATCGAACACTATTCACCGAATTGCGCTTCCTAATGATTGATTTTACTGTATATGCTGTTATGAGGAAACCATTGCCCATATTGAATGGAATCTTTAATGTGAATAGCTCATTCCTTCTTTCAAGTAAGAAAATTTTTTAAATGCCATACAAACTTCTAGAGATCAAAGAGAAACATCAAAAGAATTCATGGGAGCCATTTTTGTATGTAGAATCCAGTTGCTTTCAGAAGGAACTGGATTGTAGACCCAAGGTTCCTCTGTGTTTTACTGATACCACAGGGGGACCCTGCGTGCTAGTCCCAAGAATATTTAAGGAAAACCGAATGCTTGTTTGATATATAACATCACTTTGCATTCTGAACATACAGTATATGTTTATAGCCACCAGTATTTATTTGGTATTAACCTGTATTCAACTATCATCACAAAAAAAAAAAAACTACATTTTATTGTATGCAAACAGAAATACCAGAAAATAAGAAGAATCTGGAAAAAAAGCTTCTTATTTGCTGGCTCAGGTTGGTCAGCAGTTTTCCAAATTCAAAGGCGTGACAGACCACCGATGCCTGGTTCTCTTGGGATCTGTGTGTGTAGCCCATTGCAGCTGGAGGATACAGATGATAAATTCAAAATAATTTCACTTTTACCTTGGACATCTAGGGTCAAAACAATTCTTGCACAGGTCTGTCAGGTGCTATAGTGTACCATAAAGCCTGTTGTTTGCTCTACAGTGATCTTGTGTTTTATTTAGTCAGTGCTAGTAAACAGTACTGTCTTGGCGTGTGGCAGGCTTGTGTGCTTAGTAGCACCAAGGAACCAAGTTATGAGTGCAGCACTAGCTGTAAAGACAAGGTAGCAGTGTGTAATACTAGTCTTTGTTACATGTCAGTGTTTTAAAAATTGGTTGTGATTTACGGGGAGAAAGTGAGTGAACAAGTGCATGAGAGAGAGAGAGGGAGAGAGAGAGAGTAGGGTGGTTGGGAATGGTGGTAGGAGAAAAAACTTTTTAAAGTCTATTCTGCCTCTTACTGAATGACAGCTAGTGATTTCTCAGGCTACAAATTCTCCACTTTGCCTTTGGTATTTTTGAAGACCACTATGAAGGATGGAGCATGCTGGGTTGTTCTCAGGGGGACTATGGCTAATGAGCATTTATTTTAGATCATTGCCATGGCAACACAGGAGGTGCTGACGGGGATGAAGAAGAAAATGTGATTTTTATGACATTATAGATTGTATTCTTTTTCCCCCTCTTGGTCTCCCTTGGCAAACCAAGAAATGAAATTCTTTTAGGCTTTTTGTCTTTTTTTTTTGTTGTTGAAATTTTGGTAGTCGACAAAAATTCTTAAACCTGTTTTCAAAAGCAGGCCAGAAAGAGCACTCAGACTAGTATTTTGTTGGATCACCTTTAGCTTTGATTATAGCCTGCATTTATTGTGGCATTTTAACAGCCTTATGCAACGTCAAAATATTTATTTCCGTTGCATAGATTTTTGAACGAGATCTTGTATTAATGGCAGGAGACGAGAGAGACAAACCACTCCATGAAGTCTTCTCCAGTATGGACTTTTAATGGGGTTAAAGTCATTCATGCGCTTCTGGACTCATCAGACCGCATGAACTTTTGCCATTGCTCCAAAATGCTCTTTTGCTCTTTTTTAAATCTTTATGCTCCCTAGGAAATGAAAACTTGTTTTCCCTGATTAGTTTTACTAATAAGTAGTTTTCTTATGGCCTCAGTCTTTAGTCTTTTACATACACATTTATATGTGTCATGGTGGCACCAACAAAGCACTAAAACAGCCCCTGGAGGTCACATCAAACATCCCTGTCACATCTCACCCTGGTAGCATCAATATTTGAATTGTTTCAAGTGTAACATACTGTAGTCAAGGTTCTATTATTTTTGTTGCACTGTTGCTGTTGTCTTTCACAGTAGTGCTGAATATGCGGTATGATTTTGCCTCATGTCCACAGTTTCTGTTCATGAGTCTTGTTTCCAAAATTTAATAAAGTTGCCTGTCTCTGCCCCCCCCCCCCCCCAGAGTTTTTTTGAAGGCTGGGACGTCACCAAGAAGAAGGATAAAACTAAGGGAAGACATGATACTCTAATGGATTGTAAGACATGTTTTTTTCCAGAAATTTCTATCAAGCATAATTATTAAGAAAAATGAGTGTTGTAATTTAGGTTTTATTCAGAAACATTTGTAGCAACTAATTATTAATGATTTATGTTTTGGATGCTTTCAATTAAAGTCTCATGTTGCTTGCAGGAGATGTATTATTGTGAAATGTTATGAATATTTAATCTGTGTGTGTGTGTGTGTGTGTGTGTGTGTGTGTGTGTGTGTGTGTGTGTGTGTGTGTGTGTGTGTGTGTGTTGCTCATGTGCACATTTTAGATGACCGTCACCGTGTGAAGCTGCACCCACTCCTTGGGGATCCGAACTCTGACTACATCAATGCCAATTACATTGATGTGAGTCCTCAGTTATGCCTCTTTTCAGCAACAATTCCCATGTTTTTGTTCTTATCTACCTCCCCTTGAGTACATTCAATATCTCTATCAGCTGTCCTATTCTCTCCCCCTGCTCTGATGGAAGTTATTTTAGACATTTCCTGACCGAGATCTGAACTGCTGTGTCTCTCCAGAGAAAGATACGAGCTTAAGCTTTAGGTGGTTTGCTGCCTAACTTCATACATCCACTGTAACATTGATTTTAGTCTTAGCAAATCTCCTTTGGGGAAGATCATGGTCAGATATGGTGTCTGGGCTATTTGTTGAAGCTTATGTGTTTACGTGCCTTTAAAAGAGACATTTTCTTCAAACCATTATTATTCTAAAAGTAAGAAGGCTGTGAATCAGAAAATAATGGTGGGTGTTATACTGTACATCTTAAATGTTTTTTGCTCACTGTATTAATATTTCTGCCACTGCTAAAAGAATATTATTTTGACAGGTCAGAGAATTCATTTTCTATAACAGCATGACACCTTGTAATAAGTTTTAGAGTAGCAGCTTTTGTACAGGGAATTATATAGTGAATGTGCAACTGAGTAGAAGCCCAGAAACACTGTGCTAAATGGGTTTCCTCTGGAACCTCCAATTTCCTCCCATAGTCCAAAGACATGAGTTGTAGACTGATTTCTGGCTGATTTTCCACAATGCATGATTTGGTGTGTGTGTGTGTGTGTGTCCTGTGATGGACAGACACCCCACCCAGAGATCACCCCATCTTTATACCCTGAGTTTCCAGGGATAGGCCCCAGAGGAAGACACAGGATGCTACACTATACACAATGACCAGTATAGATGATGAATGGATGCATGGATGGATGGAAGAACATCTTCTTATTTAACAATTAAATCATAAATATTAAAACTGTGAGGAAGACGATGTTTAACATTTATGGAAGGACACATCATTTCCTGCTGTGGTTAAAGTCAAATAAAATAACACTTTAGAACATGCTGTTATAGAAAAGTAATCAGTGATGTTTTTTTGTTTGTTTTTTTTTTGGCCTAAAACAAGTCGTTACATAAACCATTCAGTATCATCTTTTTTTGCATCTCTTAATCCCTGGGGAATTTTAGTTGCAGTCTTACACAACATCATAGTGCTCACTTAATCACATACTGCTCAAGGTAATTATGCAAAAATATGTTAGATTAGAAATAGACATAGCCCATCAGAATCCATCAAAAGAATAAGCAGTGTAGAATAATGACTATTTAATAATTGAAAATAATAATAATGATAATAAATCAACAAACACACACACACAGACACACACACACACACACACACACACACACACACACACACACACACACACACACACACACACAAAAATAAAATAAAATTGGGGCCCAAATTAGTGAACCCATATGCTTGATCATTATCCAGAGCTGAGAATCATTATGGGTGCAGAGAAAATGCTGGTGCTGACTGAATGTACTGATGTTCTTGAGGTTTTTGTGTGTGTGTTTTTTTTATTCGTTTGTTTTGGTTAAATTGAAAAGGCTTTAGAGGGGTGTGTTAAGGTGAGTTTAGGCCCTCTTGTTTAGACCCCATCATGATGATGGTAGCCATTAAAGCACAGGGCACACAGGTCTAGGTTCTGTTAAGTCTACACACAGCGTATTTCAGAGCTTTTTTTTTTGTTACCAGTGTTTTTAGAGCGAGCGTCTGCCTAATTTCCTAAAAAGTTATAAGATTATCATTTTGTAGCTACAGTAGACAAAGGACCATTTTAGAAGCATAACTTGAAGGTTTTATTTTTCTTTTATTTAAAGCTTAAGAGTGTTTGCGTTTCGTGTGAGGCAGCATTTTATTTGGTATTATAAGTTCTTTATTAATGCACACATTAAACACACGCCAACTTTATTCTCATTCACACACTCATATAAGATTATGCATCCATTTCTAATGTTGAATGTTAACACCTTCTCCTTGTCCCCCCCCCCTCTCTCTGTCTTTTATTTTCTTGTTGTCTCTTCCCATTTGTGCCTCTTTCAGTTTTCCACTTCCTTTGTGTAATCTGTCAGTCCTCCTCTTCACACAGCTCTTTCAGCTTCTCATTAACTAGTCTCTGTCTTCTCTTTTTCTACCCCTTCTCCCCACCTCTACGAGTTTGGACCCTGTAGATTCGGATAAACAGGGAAGTAAGTACCTTGCTGCTCTTTCTTCTCTCTTCCTCCTTTGCTCCCTTTCCTCCCTTTCCATCCCCCCCACCCCCCACCCCACACACACACACACACACACACACACACTCTCACGTTACCCTGTTTTGTGTTTCAAGGTGGAATGCCTCCATTAACAGTCGACGCCAATTAATCACATAAAACATCCCTGTGAACACCCATGCTCTCTGTCATTCCACTCTTATAACCACCTCTAAAAGACCTGGACCTGCTCTTCACCTCCAGCTTTTCTGTATCTGATCTCACTGTTTACGATTCTACGGAAGCGTTTCTTTCTTACACGCTCTCTTTACAGCATTTTAACTGGGAATTCCTAAATTCCGAACAAGTTTCATGTTTGATCACTATTATTAACACAGACCATCAAAGTGGTACAGAATTTATATTAAAGTAGGAAACCTAAATCTTTATGAACCATTACTTAAGTTTGCTAATAATTCCTAATGACTCTTAATTCAAAAGATTTAACACTTTCATTGGCGAAGCGTTAAATCTATACACAGTGCTAGCATTAACTGCAAAACATTCATTTATGGTGGCCTTAATAAATTATTTTATGTTTTTATGTGAGTCCACATGAATTCTTACTTATGGCAAATCATTTTAGACCGGTGTTTAAGATTACAATATTTCTTATTATTTTATTACATTGGGGGCCAGACATGATTTGTACTTTATTTGTCTACGCTGTCTATACATGTAAAGAACAGCTATAAAAAAGGACAAGTGGTAGTCTTTTAGTTTTACTGACATTGCCAGATTCAGGATGAGGAAACTAAAGTACAGCAGTCAGTATCAGCCAAATGCTAAAGCAGTTTGGCAAAATCTTTTTATTGTTACACGTTTATTCTTTCCACATTACTATAGTATATTACAGACTACGAAACCTGTTATGTGCTTAAGTGGCATCTCTCTTACTGAAAAAACTTACTGTAAAAAAAAAAAAAAACATCCTGTACAGACATTTACAGTAATATAGGATTGTTTCATACGCCCTTACCGCTCACTTCAAGGTCCACAAACCTGATCTATGCCAAGGAACTGAACATGTAGAGTTATTAAAAGAAATTTCTTCCATCTCTTGTTTTGAATTTGTTTGATCATTTTCAAATTCACATCATTTCCAATTAGCTTTGTAACAAAAGACTGCTTGTGACAAACAGTACATGGTCAGTTTAGTCCAAATAATTCTGGGCTTGTTTTGGGGGAGGAGCTTTAAGTCATAGTTTTGGGTTTCATTCAATCTGTGGATCGATTGTATAGTTCCATAGGCAATAGGTTCATATTTTTTCCTTCGGTCTCAGCATGCAAATGAAGAACGGCTCTCATGCCTTCATGAAGAAATAGTGCCTAATCTGTTTTCATGTGAGAACCTTTTTCACCACACTGTCAGTGCAAACACTCACATGACAAAAGTGAAGTAATCACTGCACTCCATTCCTTCGAAGCCTGATTTTACACATCAGTGACGCATTCATTTTCCTCCACTGTCCATAAAACGACAATATCCTGCCATAAAAAAAACAGGGCCGGTACTACAGTAGTGCCGGTACTTATTAAGCAGCACCAAGAGCAGATAGCTTTAACACCAGATGCGGTCTGCACCATGGTTCAAGGCACCAGGCAACCAATTTCACGAGGAAAAAGATTTAAGCCACTGGACTGGTGGCTCATATGAAATGTTTGTGGCAAATCTGAAAAAAAAAAAAAAAGTGAGAAAAAAACCTCAGTCTTCACTTCTACTGAACATAGCAGGTATCTGAGCTGTTATACGAGTGTAAATAGATTTGATCTGTGGTTATGGAGATATTTCAAAGTGTTGGTCCTGAGTGTTTTAAGAGCATCGTAGATATATTTCCAGCATTTTGAGGCTCATTTAAGAAACAATAGACAATATAATCGGATTTGACTGGACACATCACTCACAAGCCACTTATGTTGTACATTAGAGTGGACAGTTCTTTAAGTCTGCTCACGACATTGATTGATTAACGTTTGAATAAGGAAGGAGTGAGACAGAAAAAGCGTGAGAAAGGTAGATGGTGCAGTGTAAGACTAAGGTCATCCGGCTTTGGCTGAGATACAGATGGCCATCTCAGCATGTCTCCTTGTTTCTGTTTCAGGGCTACCATCGATCCAACCACTTCATCGCCACACAGGGTGAGTATCTGGCCCTGGAATGAGCTTTCAGTGTGTCCATGTCTGTACTGTATGTGTGTTCTTGTGAATTAGTATGCTGTGTAACACCCATCCAAACCCCATGCGTAAGAGTAAGTCTTTCTCAAGCTCTGACTGAGTGAGCGAGTGAGTGTGTGGGGTGGTACACATTCTGACTGAAGCTAATGGCTGCTGAGCTGTGGTAATTATAGCTGTAAATGTTATGTAGGGCAATGGGAAGGGAGACAGTCCTGCAGAGCAAGGTATCACTACCTGCTGCTTTCATACCCGGGTCCTTCACCATCTCACACCACATCTCGCACAACACCTGTGAGCCCCTGGACAAGGGCCTAGACTCTGTGGGTGTGCTTGCATGTCTGTAAATATGTGTGTGTGTGTGTGTGGAGAGAGAGAGAGAGTGTGTGTGTGTGTGAGAGAGAGAGAGAGAGAGTATTCAGAGCGGCAGAGAGAGAGAGAGAGAGAGAAGAGTGTCACTCTGGTGTGCTCCAGCCAATCTAGTGGATGAGGTCTCTCATAACCCCTTGATCAAAGTCACTCAAGGTTTCCCTCTGCTCTTCCCCTCCTTACATTTCAAACTGCACTAAATAAATCATTGTCTGCATGTGGCATATGTGTCGTCCCCTATTGAATTTCCAGGCTCACTCACTCAACTCACTCGGTAAGGGAAAATTTGCTTTCTCTCCTAGCCAGCCGCATCCTTTGCTGATGTTCTAAACCGTTCTTCTGTCAGCAAAATGGGCTGCTATTGAATTACTCCATGTGAAGTGCTGGATTACAGAATTGCCTCATAACACACAATGACACTTTAAAAATGAAGCTCGCTGTCTAGAGCACTGATTGCCACAGATTGTGTGTGTGCAGGACCCAAGCAGGAGACAGTGTACGATTTCTGGAGGATGGTGTGGCAGGAGAACTGCTTCAGCATCGTTATGATTACCAAGATTGTGGAGGTGGGCAGGGTATGTTATGGCATCTTCTTGACTTTTCATACTAATAAAAATGAATAAACAGATGAATAAATAAGCTTACATACTACTACTACGACTAATAATGATAATAATAATATACCTACAGTATGTGTAAGAGCTCAATGAATCTGAGTAATGGTCAATTTTCCGATTTGACAGTGTCAAAACAATTAAGGTTGGCACCAGAAAAGCTTGAGAAAGCAGACAATTCAAAAACGAAATTCAAATAACTTCAAAGCAAAGGGGCCAGAAAAAGCACAGAAACCAGGTAAATAAGGTTGGATCATCCACAGAATGACGATCCGATATAACAATGACTCAGACTTTATGAATACGCCAGCGCAAACTGCAAGGCTTCATAATGTATGTGTGAGTCATTTACATTTTCTAACAGGAAATGATGAAAATGTATCAGGAAATAGTTCAGAATTCAGGTGAAGATGTCTCTGGAGAACTGGAGGGGAAATGTCTGTGCTACTGTAGCTCTTGCACTAGTGAAGGTTTTTCTTTTTTTTCTCTCTCTTTGTAAACATAATAGCACCAGGGGAAAGGAATGCGTGGCATAGACCTGTCTCTTACATGATTTCAATAGAAATAGTAGAAGCCAAGATTACCGACGGGGAAAAATGTTTAGTGTAATCAGCCTGAAACAATGGTTCTGGTACTGTAAATTGGTTAGGAGATTATCTTATTATCTTATCTATAGCTTTACATATTTTTTCACATGAAAAATATATTTTTGTTAAACAAATATGGGAAACCCAATGCATTTCAAAGTCAAATCTTATTTGGTCCCATATTCCATTTTTTAGGTTTTTTTTTTTGGCGCTGCAAGCTAAAAATATTCCCAGCCCCTGCACTAGAAATAATTCTTCAGTAGGTACCCTGAAGTGTGTGTGCGTGTGTGTGTGATTGTTTAAAATTACAGCATTGTTCAGAGTTTTGCAAATAGACAATAGTCCTAATGTTTAGCTATAATGCCAACCTTATCATCTCAGTGCTCATGTTTGCTCTTATCCAGTGCATTTGATGTTATTGTTTTGTTCCCTTCGCTCTGAATCAAGGTTAGTCCATCTGAGGATTTCAGGCATAATGCTCTTCCATTTGCTGCAGCTCACACAGATCACTTCTTTTAGGTTGCAAATCACTGCTGGCAGAAGGTTCTTAAATGCCTACCGTAGCCTTGTGTTATTCTGAAATTGGTATTCTCTTATGCCAAATGGCTTTTGTAGTATATGATAAAAACCTGTTACACCCAGGCAAGGAATGATGCCTGAAGCTCTGTCTTGCTCTGTGATGCTTATTATACTGTCATGATGTTGGCATAGAAAAAAAAAAAAACCTGGAATTGAGTGATACAGGTTTTTAGATGTTTCCAGGTTTTATGACCAGAAGGCCATAATGATTAAATTGTGCTGTTTTAAAACTATAAGCCCTTAAAAATCATTTTTATGTTCCATTTTTGTTCCGAATACATTGTCCAATATCATTCCTCAAATACATCTGTCTCTTCAAGGTGGCTTTGAGTCCATCTAATATGTGTTTGATGTGTTTGTTGTGTGGGAGCAGGTTAAGTGCTATAAGTACTGGCCCGATGACACCGAGATGTACGGAGACATCAAAATCAGCCTGCTGAAGACAGAAACTCTGGCTGAATATGCAGTACGCACCTTCTCCTTAGAGAGGGTGAGTATGACCATTTCGACTTTTTTTTTTTCCGACTCCTTATTGCATTACTGTAGTGTGGCAAAAACAAAGATTACAGTTTGCACCTCATAAACAAAGTCGTCAATGAGACTGGGAGAGATGATACCAGACAAAGGTCTGTGCTTTGTGCTCAGTAACTGCGGTAAGAAGTGAGATTTTAGAGAGTCATTCAGATTGGGAAGAATAATAAAAAGGAGAAAAAAGAAAGAAAAAAAACTACAGCCCTAAGAATCATAAAAGTAAAACTCACGTTGCACTGTGAAAGTAAAAGCAGTGTCACTATTAAATTGGACAAGCTGCTAATTAGGGTGGTCAGGTTTAATAGCACTGTGTATAGAGTATAAAACGAAACAGGAATCTAATATTGTCTTGCACGAACCTAAAAATTTAAAGTGTTTAATAAGAGACATGTCTTTGCCAATTCGTGTTAAATCATTAATAATCCAGAAACCAGTGGGTGCTCCAGATGAAATTCGCCATTTAATACGATCTAATAACTTGCATCATATAAAAGGCTTAATGCTGATTAGGAATTCACAAAGAGGATCTTTTTTTTTTTTTTTTTTTTTTAGATGTTCAAATCTGAACTAAAACTAAAATGTGTTCATTCAACCACAAGACCATTGTTTGGGTATTGATGTGCGGTTAGAAGGCCTGGTGTGCAAAACGTTTTTGGCGAGGCTTTACGCCACTCCAGGTCTTTTTCACCTCTTTACTTTGTACACAAAGGTAGTTAACATGTTCCATTTGGCTCTTTAGTTCCAGTAAAGGTAACATCTTGATGTGACTGCATTCTAGAGTATTGTCTCCTTCCAATTTTGTGGTTTGTCAGATGTCTGGATACTTTTGGCCATGTAGTGTACAGTACCTTGTCCAGTGTGAAGAACCGGAGTGCTGTTCCTGCTATAACACTCTACATAATGATCCTTTCTAGACTTATCATTCCCAGTGTGATCAGTCGTGTGTGTGTGTGTGTATATCAGTGGTGAATTATGGGTCAGGTTGTCCATGAGCTAACACACCCTGGTATAGTAAATACTAAAACAGCCATTACAGCAAACTACTCATGTGGGAAGTGCAGCACTACTGGTCAATTCAGCAGATTTATTGATTGGAGGAGTGCTGAGGCTCTGAATACATCTTGTACATATGCTTGGGGCGAAATATATATTATTGTGTCTTCTAATATATGCATAAAAATGAACAGTTTGGCAAAAAGTTTTTTATTCATTATCTGTGTGCCCATGATTTTACATTCAGCATACTGACACGTACCATCCATCTGATGCTTTTAAAGAATGCAAATTTATTTATTTATTTATTTAGTTTCTTTGATAGTCAGTTTGGCATCTTATTAATGTCCTTCTTTCTCTACAGGTTCAATAAAATTAAACACACCCCAGGGTATATTGTTAGGAAAACTGCAAATTTGTTTTCGCAGGATATTATATTGTCAGTGCAGAATGTGATGTATTAGGATATTACGTCCACTTTGTTGGTGAGATAACAAAGTTCCAGTTTGTACAAAGAAAACAGCCCCGAGGCACTAGATGCTGAAACTAGTGCAGGATTTCGCTCATATGCACTTACATGCAGAATGCTTTATGGAATAAAGATGGAGCCAGTTAAAGGAAATGTTGATCCAAGTGTAAGCTCCTGGAATAAAGCCATAGCACGTGTCCAAGTATTTATTTATGTGACTGGATTAAATAATGTTCTGATGATAATTCTTCAGGACTTTACCAGGGAACATTGGCTTTATAGGAATTTAGAGAATACCGATATAGAATCAAGCTGATGAAAGTTAAGTAATAAACTTATAAACGCATAGAACTATACAGGTCTATATATGAGGTCATCATATTTATATCATCATAGAAATAGTTGTCTTATTTATGCTTTTACTTACAATATATTAAAGCCTTTACCTTTTTTGAAGGCTTTTTCCTCTATATAGGGCAAGCTTCCAATGATTAAAATATTACTGTATACAGTGGAATCCAAAGAGGTCTTTCTCCTTGCCATGCTATATTACTCCTAATCAATTAGACTGGCTTGCAAAGTGAGAGCCTACAGCTTAACATCTCAGCAGGCAAATGCACTGTATTTTATCCTTTTCCATTTAAGTCATAACGCTATATGCTTATTGCATGTTTCATAGCATTTCCTCTTTAGTCCTTCCTAAAGAATTTGCCCGTCCAGATGAAGAGACCGGCATGACCTTAATTCAGCATTAATAGGTTATATTTTCTCTGGACCAAACTAATAATCCCAAAGGAGCGGCTAATTAAATGCATTCTTTTAAGAGAAAAGAAATGAGGCAAATTTATTTGCAATCATGAAGTATTTTTTTTTAAACAGAATCGTATTTTTCACATCTAGTAAGTGTCCAAAAAGTCAACATTATATAAAGAAGAAACACACCATTTTTTCCCATATCTTTTATATTTGAAATGTCAATTAATTTATAAACAACGTCTGCATGAACATGGGGGTTTGTCTGGTGTCTAAATAATGAATTTTGTGTTACATTGTATAGGATTTGTATTATCGATTTTCAGTCAGCTTTGGAATTATGGGCACACGTTTAGAAAATGATCAAAATCGATGCATGAAGTGAAATATATATTCATTGAATATTACATTAAATTCACCCATGTTGAGGACACACGGGGTAAGGGACCACTCCTCTATGCAGACGTGAAGCTGCTGTGTGATTCCGCTCACTGGTTTTCAGTGGGCTGTAAATGCAGAGACTGGGATGACCATTGCAGAAAATTGATTTTGTGTTTCTAAAGCAATTTATTTCTGCGCTGAAATATCCATCAATGTCCAAGTACAAATTTGTCAGAGCGAACAGATTTTGGGCAGAAATCCTGTGGTACTTAGCACAATTCATGCTGCCATCAGACTTCATAAAAGCCCCTGGAGCAAAACAACATGCATGCATCAATGACCAGCCAATACATTTCATACCAGATTTGAGCAAAAGTTTGAAGTTTGTTCTATGTGAATACAAACATTTATATATATATATAAAAAAAAAATCTACAGTGGTTTGCATAAATATGCAAACACCCATCAACCTGCTTGTCCATAATTTTAAAGAAAGGAAAGTAATATTCTTTGCTAAAATATTTACAATTAAAAATTTTAACTTCAAATTGATAGCATAAGTGTTCACCTCATTTCCATAAATCCTGTAAATTAGTCATCAGTTGCTATCTGAGTACAAATAGTTTCCCATAATCACAATGTATAAATCAACCTGTATGTGGAAGAGATACTGTATGATTTTATTACAGAACGAACAGCATTAACAAGAGAAGCTAGAAAATCAGTCAGAGTTTGGTTGTAAAATAATATCCCTAATTTGACCGTTTGTTTAGGCACCATTTAATTCATTAGAATTAGAAAAGCAAGAATTTGCCAGACCTGGGAGTCTCCGTGGAGGAGGCGGTTCACCATAAGTCAGTTTGCGGATAAGGAAACAGAAAAGGAACCGAGAGGCGGTATGTGTTTTTGTATCCATGAGCTGACTTGTGCAGGTCAACAACAGTGTCTTTTTTGCTGTATAGAATTCTTGTTAATTTTCCCTGTGGTGATGTTGAATTATTTTGTCTTTGTATCTTTCTACTTTTTGGCAACACAAAAAACACACCCCAGTCCACATTAAACATGCATTAAAGTGTTCAGACACCAGTGCAGGCTTTATGTACCTGCACCTAGGGCAGGATTGAGTGCAGGATAAAAGTGAATATAGGGGAATTAACTAGGTTTAGCAAATCTCCATCTTCTCTGACTCGCCACCTTCCCCATGCTGCTCTGTGTAGGTACAGAGCTTACAAATGACTTTGATGTGGGCTTTAGGAGTGCACACTGAGTCTTTCTGTCAGTCAAAGTGACTGAAAGGTGTGCATAATGATGCCATTAATGCTTCACTGTCACAAAGCCCTTCTGTTTATTTCAATTGGTTGGGATTTTGTACAGATTTTAAAAGCAATGCCGTACTTGCCACACCCACAAATACGCTTATAAGCTAAAAAAAAGGAATTTCTGAGCGCTAATTTTCCCCATTGCTTATGTATAATGAATTGCATTTAAACCAGATATATATGCTCTTAGAGAAGGACTCAGAGTTCAGTATTAGAACAAGGTTTTTTTTAGATTTGTGTATATTACATTTTGTAAATAAGAGTTTAATAGCAAAAGGGAGTATACACAGTCCAGTTAGTGCCATGTAGAATGAAACCTACAGTACTTTATATTGGGTTCGCATTGGGTTATGTAACTTATATACACTATATATTTATATTTACACTATGCATATAAGAATGAATAATATACTGTAAATTCTGTGTCCAAATCACTGAATATTAACTGTTACAATAACTGAACATTATTATATACAGTAGTGTATGGCTCAGGACCACTTTTTCTATCTTCCACTTTTTCCAGGGTTAAAGGAAAGTGCTTGTCTTTAAAGATAGTGATGATAAAACAGATCTTTTACACATCTATGCAAAATACCTCTGGCTAACTCATATGCACAAGCTGACTAGGTCATTTTATTAATCTGACGGGATCTGAATTAATAGAGCTCAGAAAATCTAAATTGTTGTTCGAGACATTTCCAGTGTAAATACTGGCTTTGTGCTTTGTGTTTTTCAGAGGGGTTACTCTGCCAAGCATGAGGTGCAGCAGTTTCACTTCATGTCATGGCCAGAGCACGGAGTTCCATACCATGCCACGGGCTTGCTGGCTTTCATCCGCCGTGTCAAAACCTCTACACCACCTGATGCTGGCCCTGTGGTGGTCCACTGCAGGTACACAAATACATGCGCAGCATCATACTCGTTCTGAGCATGGATGCTGTACTGACCTTGATCAGAGAGAACCTTCTGTAACTCAAGCGGAATTTTGGAATCTGTTAAATTGACAACAACATACAGTACGATCCGAATATTGCTGATGTAATGTACAAGGGTGTATGTATGTGTGTTGCAGTATGGGGGCCGGTAGGACAGGCTGCTACATTGTGCTGGATGTCATGTTAGACATGGCAGAGTGTGAGGGAGTGGTGGACATCTACAACTGTGTGAAAACTCTCTGTTCCCGCCGGATCAACATGATCCAAACAGAGGTCTCTCTCTCACACACACACACACACACACACACAGTTAAGAGACAAAAAAAGGTTCCTAGAAAATAGCAAATGTTATATTTACAGTATAACATCGAATTCATTTACGACACATTCTGTCAAACAGCATTTTTTTACTTTTATGAGGATATATCGTGTGCAGTTTTTCCTTGTTTTAGTTCTGCTCTGTACAATGTCTTTATTACCCATTATTCTTTCTCTCTTTCTCTCCTTCATTTGCCTGTTTTCAGGAACAGTATATATTCATTCATGATGCCATCCTGGAAGCATGCCTGTGTGGAGAAACTGCTATTCCAGTGAACGAGTTTGCGCTCACATATAAGGAGTTACTAAGGGTAGACTCCCAGAGCAACTCCTCACAGCTCCGTGAAGAGTTCCAGGTCAGCTTTTTACTTTTTGTATTCTTAAACACAGTTTGAGTTGCTCAAACTGAGGTTGTACATGACTTCATTATAGCACACAGGTTTCAGTTAATACTCTGGTTTCCTTTAGAATTTTAAGCGATATAGTAATACATTAAGTTGATTCTGGATTCTTTTATACAGAACTTTACTGATTAAAATAAATAAATAAATAAATAAATAAATAACATTTATTATTTATTAAAATCTATTTAAAGAATTATCTGTTTGTGACATAAAATAACATAGTACAGCATTTATGCAAAATTTATGCAACTGATCATTAATATCAAAATGCTTTTAATATACTGTTTTTTAAATGCAACTTTTAAAGGGATTTGACATTGTTAATATGCAATATATTCAGACAGTAGCCTCTACACTAATATTCATCGATCAATTACAATCAAAGTCAGATTAATCAAATAAGTGCAAATCACTGCTTAGAGCCTTAACTACTGCATCTTTTCATAAATGTCAGCTAAGCCAAACGCAGCAAGGACATCCGAAAGATGATGAATTACCCAGCCAGTTCTTCCTTGAGGACGGCCCCAAGAGGTGTCCAGAGAATTTTAATTCATGTTTACATTTTCACTTTTTCACTTCAAACAAAGACAACGTTCCATTAACACCTACAGTATAGTATGTTGATTTTTTTTTTATCCTGACTTCTATGCTTTCTTTCTTTTCCAGTTTTGTTTTAACTCAATGGAATTCTCATTCCCCGTCCCACAGGGATAACATGGGAACGGGTTATGTTTTTGAAGAGACTCCTAACACTTTCTTTCAGTGTGTCTGCAAAATACATGATGAATGTTTGGTAGACCTACAGTATAGTACGATGTAGCTTAACAGGGAGTGTCACTACAGTAGCTTTATAGGTATATAATATGGTGTTGTACACAACACACAGCACCCAAATCACATAATGTCTTATTTTACAGTATGTATCGCAGACATCGATGCATGCCTGTCATTTATTCCTGCTGGAGTCACTGCATAGGAAAAACACAGTGTAGATGGCCTTTTTCTTGGCTTCAACAGACTTTAAAAATACATTTGATGCATTAAGTTCATTCGTGGCAGCTGCCGTTTTCACAGGTGACAGAAAGATGCAATACGATTAGGTTTTCATGAATTGTCAGTTCTTGTTCTAAAATGCTGGTTCTATACAGTATGTCATAGTTTGCCTATTAAAATATCAATCAACACCCCTAGAAGAGGGACACAGCAGTTTAGAAAGAAAATTTTGTTATAGACAGCCTTGTGTGACAGAGGAAAGTAATTTGCCACAATGAGTAGCAGTCTGAAAATGGCATTTACCATGTTTTGTTGGCTCAAAAGTTTGGACACACCTTCTAATTCCATGGCCATGTTCCGGTTTTTCTTTCTATCTTTATTTTTTTTTTTAAACAAAGCAGTAAGCAATATGCAACAGTCTCCTTTGAACAGTTGATAATGAGGTGTGTCTGATACTCATGCTCGGTAAAGCCTTCGTAACGGCTCTAATCAGAGGTGCTGTTAATTGGTGAGTTTTGAGGCTGGTAACACTAAATGAACTTCTCTCCTGCACTGTTGTTGTTGTTGTTGTTGTTACATAAATGAACTGATTCCATATGTTATTTTTTGTAGTTTGGAAATCTTCAGTATTTTTCCAAAATGTGGAAAATTTGTTTTACGATGTGTGTGGGTGTGAGGTGTGTGTGGTGTAGGGCTGTAGCTATCGAATATTTTAGTAATCGAGTATTCTACCAAAAATGTAATCGATTAATTGAGTAATCGGATAAAATGCACTTTTGCTTAATTAAACAGCAATGACAAATATATAAGAGAAACAAAGATTAAGTGGTTTTCTTTTTGGAAAAATCTACTTTTATTTTTTAAATGCATACAGCATTTTATAAAAAAAAAAATATTGTCATTACTCACAATACAAGGACTACCTTATACCCCTGTCTCACCTATGCGGTTTGACTCGCAGTGAGATGCGGTGTTAGGCACCGTGAGCCGCCGCGACTGCCCGCCGACGTTCCGCGAAGTTCTGCAAGGTCCGCCAAAAAAAAATTTAACATGTTTTTAAGGCGGCTTAAACATATTTATTTTTTCGCGCAGAAAGATGGAGACGTAATCGCAGCGCCAAAACTCGCGGTGAATCAAGAAGAACCGTACTTCCGGTTTATTAAAACAAATAATTACACAAAAACACTAAGTTGTGCAACTAAAAGTTTCCAAATCTACATCTCAGGCATAACATAAGCCTTTACTGACAATTTCTGTCGTTTTCTCTTGCGGCTTTCTTCTTCTCTTGGCCTCGCTGATATTTTTATCGCTCCATTCCATTTTGCAGCCCGCAACAGAACGCGCCATCAAATCAGTACACCGCTAACTGCGTCTCCTTCCGCTTTGTGGGTGACTAAGCGCTTCTTCTTCGTTGGTGTTTACTGTTGGCTTGCACCCGGAAGCGTGCTGTCAACAAATAATTGCGCAAAAACAAAACGCAAGCTTTTAAAATTAATTAAACGAAGCTTCGAGGCAGAAGATATTGCCTCGATCATTTTTTGTAATCGAATTACTCGATTTACTCGAGGAATCGTTCCAGCCCTAGTGTGGTGTGTGTATGTATACAGTCAGCCAAAAAAAATATTATACACGCTTCAGAAAAACGTATTAATATTTTATACTAAATATTTGAATACTATACATGCTATTACTATTTATACTATTTAATGCCAGACGTTATATATTGATATATATGATAATATTATGGCAATATTATTATTATTATTATTATTATTATATACATCATACTATTTTTTATTTTCTTATATATCTGATCTGTTTTCAGAGCCTTATATTTAGAACTGTGATAACCAACAAACTGCCAGTATATATAAAAAAGGACCATAAGTAATTGGTTAATTCAAACTGACAAACTAGTAATTGGGTGCTCGGCTTATTTCAGTCAGCGCCACTATCACACATTGTCATCTCAATCCCAAGAATCCCTCATAAAATATCTACAGTCCATTTTAGATGTGCAATTTGCAATCTAGTCTGTTGTTCATCATTAAGACTAATACGTGCTATTGCCAGTATATCTGGCAATAATAAGACTTAAAGCTACAATAAATCAGAGACAGAAAACCAACTACAAACTGCAACAACAAACTGCCACACACACACACACACACACACACACACATATATATACATAGCAGTTTGTTGGTTATCACAGGTCTCTCTGTAGGGATCTAAAAAAACAGTTGTTGCACACTGTACAGCTATTTGTAAGTAATCTTTGATATCAGTGGCCTTGCCATACCAAATTGTTTTTTTCTTTCCTTTGAGGTAGCTCCACCTTAGCTTTGCCTCTGCGATTCATTGCCGCACCATAACGAATGAAGTAATCAAAGCCACGGCACAGTGCTATTTTAAAAAGATTTGTAGCAAAAATCATTAAAGTGGAAACTGGGCTTAAATATAAATAAGGAACCCACAGTTAGGTAATTATTTGAATATTTGGCTAATAAATTTAACATTTAGTGGAACTAAAACTATACACAATGACAAATTATTTTCACTATTTTGTGATATTCTATCCTTTAAATCCCCCCTCTTCCAGTGTTTTCTTTCACGGTATATAAACAGTAATACTGTTTGTACTTTAGTGACAATGTACCCTGCAACAAGTGCATATGTAAAGAGATAATAGGACAGCTATTTGCTTCATTAATAATGCATGCTATTGCATATTTATTTTAAACTACTGGGCTGTGTTTTTATTTGCATTGGAGTGTGGAATGGTAATCTCTCAGGGCCCAAGCTTTTGTAAAGAGTACATGGTGTCTGATTTGCTAGGAAATTATTATTCAGCGGTTGGAGCAAAGAACTCATTCATAATGATTCACCAATATTTGTAAAAATGGTCCATGCACTTTGCAATCACATCTGAGCCGGAGCTCAAGCTCAAGCCTGCAGTCTGCAGATGGGTATTTATATAATATTTTTGTGAATATGAATAAAGTGAAGAATTCAGCCAAACACATGTTCCAGGATCTTGCTTCTCTGTACTGCCTAATAATGTCTCATGCTTTAGCTTTCAGTAACCTGTGCATCGACAAACACTGACACACACACACACACACACACACACACACACACACACACACACACACACACACACACACACACACAAGTGCATAGATAGATAGATAGATAGATAGATAGATAGATAGATAGATAGATAGATAGATATGAATTCTGGATCTCATTGACCTTTTAATGATAAATTGAATCAACTTTATAATGTATGCATTCCCCCCCCACACACACTATTCATACAGTATGCACGCCTGCTCTGTTACTATGACAACAAATATAAGATAATGTGACTACAGTCCAAACACATACATCAGTCTTTCTTGTACTTCTAATTTGTAATGTGAACATCATGAAGACCATTTCAGACATTTTCCTTGCTGTCTGAAAAAAAAAACCCTCATAATGGTAAAATGCAGAAAGTCAGCTTATAAATTGCAGAAAGTAGATTGTGATCTGGATAAAGAAACCATTATAAAATAATTGTTAATGTCATTTTAATGCAAGGAAAACGTTGGTGGTCAGTGTTCCATGCAGTCCTCAAATGTCTGTAAAGATGAAGATGTACAGCACTGAGAAGAATGCTGTGGAAAAAACGATTGGTAAAAAAGTCCTGACTGCACAGTCAAACAGTTGATTTTGAAAACAGTTGGTTTTCTGTCTCTGATTTATTGCAGCTTTAAGTCTTATTATTGCCAGATATACAAGCAATGGCACATATTAGTCTTAATGATGAGCAACAGACTAGATTGCAAATTGCACATCTAAAATGGACTGTAGATATTTTATGAGCTTTCTTGGGATTGAAATGACAATGTGTGATAGTAGCACTGACTGAAATACCCCGAGCATCCAATTACTAGTTTGTCAGTTTGAATTAACCAATTACTTATGGCCTTTTTTCTAAAGACAATAAGAAATGTTGTTTTAGTAATGTTTATGTGAATGGGAATGTGTGCTCAGATGAGTTGGAAGAGTGAATAATTTCAGGCTTGGGGTTGCTTAATTACACTAATGATTGTGAGATATTTCTCAGATTATAATGCATGACCAATTTTCACTTCGGCTGATAAAGCTGGTGCTTACGTTTGATCACTTCTTACAAGGCAGAAATCTCAAAACGAACTCTTCTCTCCTTCCTCCATTTAACTCTTAAAGTGCGTTTTACTTTATTATACACCATATGAATTATAGCACAATTATCACTGTGTGCTTCCTGGCTGTAATGGAGGGACCAGGCACAGGAACATGGTGGAATAGAAAAGGCTGACTGCTGTTTGATGGCAGGGTGTTGTTTCTGCTTTGATGCAGTAAAGCTGTCTCTCTGGCACTTAAACTGGCATCTCCTTCTGTATCACTCTGATTCTGCACACATGTTTTGAAATGCAGGTGGCAAATTTATTTAATTGTATCGATTTTCTATGGGTATTTTTTTTTCTATATTTACGCTATTCATCAGAGAGTTTAGTATTGCTTTCTCCACATAAACAGCAGGCAGGAATTTGCACACAGACCGTAGGTAAGCAATGTTCCCATTTTAGTGATGTGTTTTCTGATGAAATCATAACGTTCCTATTAATTATTTATGAAGCTGGCCTGATTTCCAGTTTTTGTTCAATAATTTCAGCTGCTCTGTTTACGAATGAAGTGAAATGCTTTTTAAAGTCAAATCAGAAAGCTGTAGTTAGCGTGAAGCCCCATCTGCAGAGGCCAGATGCACGATGCGGCTTGTGTGAAGTGTAAATCAACCTAATCGCCCCAATGGCAATGAGCTGCTCTCATCCACTCTGTATTGCTGCTTTTCCCATCAAGGTTGTGCTTTCTTTTTCATTTATTTCCCCCCTTCTCCACCCTCTTTGTCTGTTAGCTTAATCTGTGTGATTCCCAGTGTGATTGTGTATCCATCTTAATTGCTGCTGTTGGTCTTGCGACTGCTCCCAGCAAGAGGTTGCTACAGCAGACCATCCGGTCTGCACACAAGCTTGGCACAGGTTTTACGCCGCATAACCTTCCTGACGCAACCCACCCATTTTATCTGGGCTTGGGTACTGGCACTGCGTCCAGTGGCTGGGGTTCGGGCAGTCGAACCAGAGCCTTCCGCATCTTTATCATCTCTCTCCATATTTTATTATCACTACCATTTTTTCTACTTTCCTCTTCCAGTCATGTTAATCATTTATTTCTGATACGGAATCATCTAAAAAATAATAATAATAAAAAAAACTTGGTTTGAATAAAACAAATTTACAAACCTGTCAGTCAAACATGAACACAGTCATTTAAGAACTAATGAAGTGAGTTAATACATAGCAGAGCTTGTCAGAGGGTACAATATACTGAGTCAGTGCAGTTGATGCGAGGGCTTACTGTACAGTATGTGTGTCCCTCTCAGACGCTGAACTCTGTGACACCTCACCTGGATGTGGAGGAGTGCAGCATCGCGCTCTTACCACGGAACCGTGAGAAGAACCGCAGCATGGATGTTTTGCCCCCAGACCGTGCTCTCGCTTTCCTGGTTACGACAGAGGGCGAGAGTAACAACTACATCAACGCTGCTCTCACTGACAGCTTCCATCGGCCAGCAGCCTTCATAGTGACACCCCACCCTCTGCCTGGCACAACCACCGACTTTTGGAGATTGGTGTTTGACTATGGCTGCACCTCCATCATCATGCTCAACCAGCTCAACCAGTCAAACTCAGCCTGGGTAAGTTTTTCTAACATGGCAATACCAAGCAATGCAAAGAGGCTTAAAGTATGCTGAGACTGAGTGCGGAGAGTTTGCATGATCTCCCCGTGCTTGATGGATTCCTCAAACAGCCCAAAGACTTGTGATGTAGGCTGATTGATTGGTATTTCCAGTTTACCTGTAGTGAATGACTAGGTGGGTTAATGTGGGCTGGTGCTCTAAGACGGGTTGAAACCCTATCTAAGGTGTAACCCCACTTTGTGCCCTGAGTTCCCTGGTGCAGGTGGTATAGACAATGGATGGATTGATGGATGGACGTTCACATTTATTCTTTTATTGAAAAATATTCTTTAACTGTTTTGTATAAGGCACTTTTAACTACTTCTTGTATGACAGGTGTTGTATGACATGGATAAAGATTATCGTAGTGATTGTTGTTGTTGCTGCTTTTGTTGATAATGTTAATAGTTTCCCCTCTTTCACAGTTCTCGTGGTGATCTCCAACATGTGCTAATGTTTGTTTTGCTTTCTGTTATAGTCCTATTTCCAACCTTGTTCTCTCTCTGCCTTGCACCCAATTATGTTCACCTGTTTTGTGTTAGTCCATGTTTAGCTAGTCAGGTAAACGCTGTTGTGTCAGTGTGTCATCAGAAAGTCTTATTGTGCTTTTGCAGCCAGTTGCCGGAGTGTTCGAGACCTTATGCTCTCATCTGAGCGGGATGTTGTTAGGGATTTTTCCTCCTGCTCCAGATGGAGCTTTGCTTTGTTTGCTCTAATTGCTAGAGTCTTAGAATGCTCACTTGCTCCATTGTCCTCTAGTCTTGGTGTGTGTTCTCACTGAGCCATTTGCTTTCTGTCATTCAGTCTCCCCTTCACTTCATTTTACACTTCAGTGGATTAAGGCTTATAGCTGTTCTTACTTTCTTTATTCCTCTCTCTCTCTCTCTCTCTCTCTCTCTCTCTCTCTCTCTCTCTCTCTCTCTTATTGTTTTTTTGCCTTCAAGTCATACTTTTTCTTTTTTTTTTTTGGGCTAATTTTCACCCTTACTCCTTTCCTTGCCCTCTGTATCATTCTCTCTTCAATCCTCTCTCTCTTTCTCTCTCTCTCTCTCTCTCTGAAGTCCCTCAGTATTAATAGATGCTTCTTTGGTTGCCAGTGTCACAACTTTAATACTGCTCAGTCTCTGAAGACAGTAATCCATTTATTATCTCTTTCTACACTGTCATCTCATTACGACCTGTCTCCCCCTCCTTTCTTTCCCTCTCTGTCTCATTCACTGTGTCTCATTAGGCTGCAATCCCTGAAGGCATTTGAACACTGTTTCAACTACTTATTGTACTATTTACTGTCCTGATGCTTCTGAAATTTCTTCTTGTGTGTGTCGCTGTTTTTCTTTTTCTGTTCTCTTCACAATCTGGAGATATGCCCCTCAATTCCTGTCTACAAATAGATACCTGTCAAAATGTGTTTTGTATCCTCATCTATGCTTTTTGTCATTTCCTTCTCTTCATCTTTTCTAGCCGTGTGTGCAGTATTGGCCCGAACCTGGTCTCCAGCAGTATGGCCCCATGCAGGTGGAGTTTCTCTCCATGTCTGCTGATGAAGATATAATCACACGTCTGTTCCGGGTTACAAATGTCTCACGGGTGAGTCTCGACCTATAGACACGCTACGCACGTGCTCATACAAATGTCAATAGTGTGGCTTACATATGGTGTTAAAACGGGCTTGTTAAGGTTCGTTAGGAAACTTCTTGCATTTAACAATTCTTATATAAAAAGAAGACATTGTCCTTCATTAGTCCTGTAGCTCTACTATATGTCTTTGCAATATTCAAGAACTATACAAACATAAGTGCTTGATATAAGATGTTCTACAGCCAAGATAGTAAAGTATGTTCAGCTCTCTTCACATTTGATTTTTTTTTTTTTAATACGATGAAAGGGTAGAAGAACGTCAGCATGTTTGCTTCTTCCTGTGCATCCTTAAAAAAGTGATGGAGCTTGAGTTTATTTTTAAGGATTGAATCTATCTGTTACATAAAACATGAATGATCTCTTTCCACTTGAGCACATATTGATTATTATTAGAATTGCATGAAAATTAACAGTTTGTTAGTGAATAAATAGACAGTAGTTACCCAAGGTTATTTCATATTTACCATGGGAAGTGTGTATACAATGGCAATAAGAAGTTCTAAGAAAACATTCTTCATGCCTACTCAGACACACAGAAGCAAGCAGAGGCTTTATGAGCCTGTTTGAAATCCAAAAAAGGTCAAATTTTTCAATTTGCCCCAGCTCGTGACTAGGAAGGAGGCTATCTTCTTCTGTTTTTCCCAGGGCCACATCATAGCACATTTCAGCGGGAGTATATAATAGATACTCTTTCTACTTTTTGTGCCTGAAGTGTTTGTAACCTACACCATTTTATTTTCTCGTAGAAGCTATGTGTATAACGTGGCAAATGAGACACAGGAAGTGCAGGGAATGAGAAAAAAAGGAAATGACAAAGCTCTCATCACAGAGAAAATAAACCGTGGTTCATAGTGAGCAAGCAGACACATACAGTACTGTACGTATCTGTCAGGAGGATATTTGTTGACGTGGGAGGTAAGACTTTGTATGTGTGTGAGAAAAAAAGAACAGGTCAGTCAGTCGTCGTCCATGTCTCCCAGAGCTTCGCCGGCTGTCTGAGTGACAAGTGGCAGATTAGCGACACACCTTGTCATGAGATACAGTGTATGTGCCTGTCATCCTCTACACCTCCACGCAGCTCACACCGGCTTCAAGGAAGACCACTACTTATCCTCGGAGTGCCAGATATACAGTACAGACTATGTGTTTGTTTTTCAGGAATAATTAGGCCACGTTTTGCAAACAGTCTTGCTTGTTTTATATAAAAACTGGTGTCCAAAGCCTAAATGCACGGCTCATGTGTCATTCGCTAAGAAACGCTGCATAATGGCCTTTTTTTTTTCTCGTATGCATATTATTTGCACATGATGTTAGCAAAGAAAAAATTAGCGTAGCAGTCAAGTGATGTTTGATAAATATATTAAGTCTTAGGAAATTAGCGGTAGACTAACAGGCAGTATCACACGCGACAGAGTGCTATATTGCGGGATATAGCATGGCTCAGATGTGGTCATGGCTCACATGTGTGTGCTGTAGCATGACCTCGAGTATGATATTGCTTTTATACAGCAGTTCTGCAAACACCATTTGTGAAGGTGAGAATTATAAATGATGGAAGTGGACAGTCCTGTAAATCTCATGAGTTTCTCTTTATATTTTCCCACTTATTCTACTTTATTCAGCCATGTCTTATGAGCTAGTTCGCTTTGTAGCTGAACATGGATGGTTCAGAAATGATTTTTTCTTACCAGCAATTATTAAGGAGTCAGTGTCTTGTCCGCTCCCTGCACTGGCTTCCTGTAGCTGCCCACATCAAATTCAGCTTGCCTACAGAGCTAAAAACGGCCCAACACCCACTTAGCTCTCAGCTCCAATCACACCCCGCAACGCACCACATTCCCTCCGATTCTCCAGCACTGCTTGACTGGCCCCTCCATCTCTCAGGGATCGAGGAAGATGGGCATCCAGACTGTTTTATGTTCTGGCATCTACTGTAGGTGGTGGAATAAACTTCTTTTAGATGTCTGTACAGAGACAGAGTTACTGGCGATCTCTAAGTGACAGCTAAAGACTGTATGTGTTTCTTAGATATTTGGGTTAACCATACTGACCTACTTCCCCAATGCTGCGACAGTTAGTATAATTAACGGTTAATCGAACATCATGGGACAAGGAATACAAAATGTATTTATGACAAAATGCTTTAATAACAACTCAACAGTATTTTAGTTACAATACTGCTTCTCCATTAGAAGTGTTGTGTAGATCTGGCAATCCCAGTCATAGCACATACATCCGAAAATCGGACATCACATTCTTTACAATCGACGGGGATGCTGCACACAAAAGATGATTTCTTTTGACATGGCAATTTTTTTTTGGGGGGGGGGGGGATTTTTCCCTGATTTTCTCCCTAATTTAGTCATGTCCAATTCCTCCCCGTCACTAGGGGGCTCCCACATTAAGGCTACTACTACCACTGAGCCGGGAGGGCGAAGACTATCATGTGTTTCCTCCGAACAACGTGACGCCAGCCGACCTCATCTTTTCGAACTGCTCGCTCACGCACCGTTGGGGGCTCCATGTCCTCGGAGGACAGCGCTATCCACTCCTTCCGCTCGCGTGAGCTCACAGACGCCCCTGATTGGCTGTAGAGCTGTGATTAATGTGGGAGCACTAAGTACCTCTCATCCCTTCCCTCTGAGCATCACCCGGGATTCGAACCGGCGATCTCCGGATGATAGAGCGAGCACTTTACCACTGCGCCATGGCTAATTTTAAAAGATACAGAATCCCCATGCCACCACAAAAAAACGGAATATCGACTTAATTGCACACGATGTAAAAAGTAGATTGTTGTGTATACACAGCCAAATAGCAAATAAGCCGCATCTATTCCCCTAACGCAGTTTACTGGTTCTGACACAAGCCATCTTCATTTAATAAGAACGTCATTTCTTCAAAGATTTTTTTTTCGTATTCCCTATTGAACCTGCAATTTCTGTAAGGTCCCAAGTTCTTTTACTTTGTGGTTGACCATTTCCACCACTGTACAGAGGCTTTTAAACTGCAATTTGCACCACTCATAAAGAGCACTCAGTAAATGGTCCTAGGTGCAATTTGTGTCATGAGCTACAGCTACAGAAAATTGAATGCTAATGTCAGACATATTACAAATGCATTTTAGGACCACACTGAGTCATGGTCTTTATCAGGACCTTTTCGTGTACATACATCTCAATCTGATTTACACCTTCCACTGTGCATACTTGCCATTTTTTCTCGCTTTTGCTTTTTACTTAGTAAAACCTTAGACAACTGGATGAATGTGTACTTAGACAACTGGATGAATGTGTACTTAGACAACTGGATGAATGTGTACTTTTGCTGTCAATGTCCCCTTAAAGGCAGTGTTTAAGGTTCTAAAATGCACCTAAAATGAAGGTACACTCATGGAGACGAAGGACACGCACATACAGTACAGTACATAGTGCATATACTGGCTAATAGGAACTTCCACTTTGCAGCATCTAGTATAAGTGCTGGATTTCTGGCTTTGCTGTCTTGCCCAACCTGCTCTCTGTTATAAAAGTGCTGAAACGGTTTTTCCATCAGCATTAGTCACTGTGCCTGTGTCAATGGGCTAGGTTTCCTGTAGTAGACTCTTGGGGTGCCATAGGTCTAGATATTAATAATGCTTGTGTTTTGGGGCAGAGGACTGAGTAAATCAGAGCTTGCGTGTCTTTCTCTGGTGCTGTTCCTCCCTATAGACTCATTCATCACAACTCAGGCCCTGCTGACTCTGCATTCCCAAGAGCTGAACATGGGGAATGGCTCTGGAGCGCCTCTATACGTACACATAAACAGACCCACAAATTTATAAGATATGATACATTGCAACCCATTTCTCTTGTTTGTGCTTAGCTACAGGAGGGTCATCTGGTGGTGTGCCAGTTCCAGTTCCTGCGTTGGTCAGCGTATCGTGATGTTCCCGACTCCAAGAAGGCCTTCCTTAACCTGCTCGCCCATGTGCAGAAGTGGCAAAGAGAATGCGGCGATGGTCGCACTGTGGTCCACTGCCTGTGAGTAACACACAGGATGCACTCACAGGTTGTACTGGGAAAGCAATTGAATGCTTTTCAGTTGTAGCGGAACTAGTTGAAAGTTCTCGAATATCAATGACTAACACACACAGTTATTGTCATAAACTATCAAACAGAAATTCCTTCTACAGTACATACGCACATGCAGTCAATGTACTCACATATGCAGGAAAACAAAGGTCCCTGGGGAGAAAGAGTTGTTTGCGCCTACAGGCATGTGCTGCTTTTCAGCCTCTGCCCAGGAAAGCACATCATTCAGAGTTGTCACACAGTGTTATTCCCTGCTAGCAGGGGGAAAGAGATTATGGAGATGAAATCAATTACGTTCTAATACAAAATACAGTAGCCTCCCTCAGCAGTGTATCCAGAGCTGCCAAGACTCTGACTGCGATTGATTACACTACCATCGCCTCATCTGTCTACAGCTGCACCTCCACTCCCTTCCACTAGCCAATGAATGCTGTTTGTTCAGGACATTTGGATAAAATGTAACATGCCAAATAGAAAAAATGAAAAACAAAATCATGCAGTCACTGATTTAAAGTGCATTTCAGTTCATGCATAGTTATTAAGCTTACTGTAATCTTCTGTAATAATAAACTGCATGCACAGTATACATGTATCGTGATCATTTCCACATGCTATATGTTTTTGTTAATGTCCACAGTAACGGAGGTGGGCGCAGTGGCACGTTTTGTGCGTGCACTATTCTGATGGAGATGATCCAGTATCAGAGCATGGTGGATGTCTTCTATGCTGCCAAAACGTTGAGGAATGCGAAACCCAATATGGTGGAGTCACTGGTAGGTGACAGAAACTGTGAGACTGAGCAGGATTCCTAAACTCCATCAAGTTTTATATGGTTGAATGAGAGCAAATATGTTTGATGGACTTACTGTAACTTCAGGTTATAGAAAGTGAAACAGTAAAGTAACACAAAATAAAATATGAGATTTTTCTTTTCTCCAGATTAACTGTTCGCAGCACTATACTGAATCATCAATATTTGTGTGCATGTGACTCCCCTAGGAGCAGTACCGCTTCTGTTATGACCTGGTGATGGAATATTTGGAGTGCATGGACCTCAGATAGCAACATATCTCAACTGTCCTCTAAATACAGAGGAGGACTGCTGGAAGATTCATCTTCTCTCTCTCTCTCTCTCTCTCTCTCTCTCTCTCTCTCTCTCTCTCTCTCTCTATCTCTCGCTCTGAGATGTATTTCCATCTCTTTCTCTTTCCCCTTTGTCAGCTCACACACATCAAAATTCTTACCTTGGAGGAGAAGAGCAGAAAATAAACATGTGAGCAGAAGCGTTTGCCTTTCCCCTGGAATGTTTAGATGTGGTGGACCATCCATGTCCTAGTTGTTTGTGGTTTAGTGTTGTTTTGTCAGCATCTTTTCCCCTCCTGTTCTCCCCTGAGCTGCGAGCAATCTACTCAGAATAACTCAAAGCCGGCTCTGGTACCGAGTGCAAGCGCGTCTTGACTTCATTTCTTGAGAGTGCGACCTATGTTATGTGGTTCCGTGCTGGGAATGCTGAAAGACAGGAAGTGTCTCTTGTTGGCTGGACTGAGGAAACAAAAGAGGTGTTGCTTGGATGTGTTCTCCTTACGTGCAGTACACTAGAGTGAGACATTTGAGGCATGGTCTGTAAGATCAAGAAGGACAGGACACACACACACACTTAAGGATTCTCTCTCTCTGTTACTTGAACATTGAATTAATTCACTTGACAGGACATCTCTATGGAGGGGTTTTCACCGAAGAAGCTTGGATATCTGGACTGCATTACATTACAATCCTAGTATTGTACCTGGTTGGACCATCTACAGTTTCGACCAATAGGAATGCATCATATTGGTCAGTGTCTGTCATTTCCTACAATACAACAATTCAATGTCACTTACTGAAAAAAAAAGAGCTGCCATAAATTTGATGGCTTTAATACCCTGCCCTAACGTTTTTTATTATTATTATTATTGTTATTATTATTAATATTGCTTTTCTCATTTTGTACATAGATTTAAGGTCTGCAGATGTTCTTTTTGTAGAGAGATTGAATTACTGGTCAGTGTCATCAGACAAAAGTGGTTTACAGGTTGACCTTGACATTCGTCCTCAAATAGCTGAGCAAGAGAAGCTCTAATGGAAATTTACAGTTGCATTTAGAAGGTCCAACAAGGGCAAAGCTGAACTGAAAAGATAGGGTGGGATGATCACAAGAAGTCAACCAGTGTTTTTACCTCTAACCATTTATCTTCACTCTGACAAGTATTTGTCAATTGGTTAGTGTTAATCAGTTATATGGCTGAATGTTGCTGTCTAAATGTTCAACTGATGCAGCATCCTGGATGTTAGATATTTTATAATGTCCCTTTTAATTTCAGCAGTTGACCTTTTCACCACATGTTCATACATCTGTTCAGGTGTGTATGGAATAAATATATAAAATACTCAAAATGACCAGTCACTATTAGACTCATTTAATCTTTCTGAATACAAATATTACTTTCAAATGAATATTTCATAAAGTACCTCAAACAGTCAACTTCATAAAGTAAATGTATATTATTTTTCAGGTTATGATTCACTGCAGGCGGCATGGTGATGCAGTGGTTAGCACTGTCACCTTGCACCTCCAGGGTTCGAGTTCGATTCACGGACAGGTTCGATTCCCGTCTCTGTGTGCATGGAGTTTGCATGTTCTCTCCATGCTTGGTGGATTTCCTCCGGGTACTCTGGTTTCCTCCCTAAAACCTACAAAGACATGTAGGTTAGGTTAATTGGCATTCCCAAAATTGGCTGTAGTGTGTGAATGAGTGTGTGTGTACTGTATGTGTGTGTGCCCTGCGATGGATTGGCACCCTGTCCAGGATGTCCCCCCCCTTGTGCCCTAAGTCTCCTGTGACCCTAAATACAGGATTAAGCAGTATAGATGATGAGTGAGTGAGTGAGTGATTTACTGCTTGTACTGTATGTAGCCTAGGAATAGCAGCTCCATGTTAAAGCCACATTAAAGATCAATGACACTCACACAGTGCATTTTAGAAATGCCTGCTGAAATATTATTTTTAGACTGACCAGTTACCAGCTGCTAGACACACTCCAAGCTATTGAAGCTGACAGACCATCTTTCCCAGTTATTATACTGTAGCTAAGTTATTATCACTTGTTTATTTGTGTATGTAGTTTAATTAATCAGTAAATGTCTGAGATTTTCTAATTGCCGTACTGATGAGTTTCCCAAAATAGCAATGTAGCATTAGTAGTGATGACTCAGAAACTGGTTTCTCCTTAACACTATTTACTAGCTGGCAAGTTTGACCAGCATGCGTCTGTTTTTTGGCAACTGGTAGCTAGTTAGACCAATCTGGATTTTTCAGCAGGAATGTGGGAAAAATAAAACCATAAAATGATTCTCTATACAAAGTGCACTACATTATTAATGCAGTAGAATAACAACAAGCTGTACTTCATAGTTGTTTTTGCAAAATAATGTAACATGGGTAAAAAAAAAAAAGGATCAGGTACAGTATCTAAAAGTGCATAATTGAAGTTTTGCAGTGCATTATTAATCACAGCTTTATCCCACATCATTAATAAAGTGCATAATTAATGTGCTTGCATCTGATTATGTGCAAACTGCAGAGCCACAGCTAGAGCCAAATTCATCTGACCTGGAATAGATTGGCCACTGCTGGTAATTATATGAAATCAAGTGCTGTGTTTTAATCCTTTAATAATTCATATAGGTACAGGCTTTGATTGTCACTCCAGTTTTCTCTATCTACATATGGATAAAGAGCTTATTAGTAATCCCGCAGTATTTTATCCTGTCATTTTGGGTCAGTTTGTAAACATTCCTGAAAATGATGTCCTGACTTACATTGGCATTAATGAGAGCAGGTGGTAATCTAGACACTGTCAGAGTTTATCCAAATCACTAGGATGGTTGACACTTTGAGAGATGGGTGCTCTATTCTGCATTAATCATCAAGATCAGCTTTAAACACAATCTAACAAATGGATAGGTTTGTACATGTCCTTCTCATTATTCTAAACTTGGCAAGGAAGGTAGCAAACGTTGTAAGAGTTAAATAGATAATAGATAAATGCATAAATAGGAAAAGTCAAACATTTAAAAAAATATAGCGGATAGTAAATGATGAACAGACAACTAGTATGTTTATTTATTTATTTTATTTTATTTTTTTAATGACTGACACTTTAATTTATCACCTTTTAGAAAATAATGTGATTTTCTTTTTCTTAATTCACCTAATCATAAAGTCTAATATTTTATCATATAGCCATACTGTATAATAATCAAATTAATCCACACACATTTGCACAAGTTGTACACAGCATAATTTAATTGGAAATATACTTGCACACACATCTCAAATAATGTTCTAACTGCAGAGCTGCTAAAAATGTCATATTGGAGATTCATCAGGTTAATTGTCATTAAAAACCCACACACAAGATTTTAGTGCAGCTGCTTTGCCTTTTTATAGCTGTGCATATGTCATTCCAGATGTTGGGCTTTTGGGTTGACACTGAGTGACAGTCTCTCTAGCCAATGGCGTCCAGCACAGTCCAAAACTCCAAGCCAACAAGCTGGTTTAGGGAGTCAAGGGAGTCCACTGAATGGTCTGACAGATGGAACAGTTTATATTAGGAAAGAGTTATTGAGGGTTCATCCAGAGAATTTTAATAACCTGTTTTTTTTTTTTTTTTTTTACTTTTTACTTTTATGACCCTGAACTTTGTGAGAAAGTGCCTGGACCCTCATAATGGAACTGAAGAGTATGTGTACATATGGATGTATATTTGTTTATGTGAATAGTATGTGAATAAACCAATACATGCTTGACTACATTTAAAAGTAAATGCTAAAAAAAGTTGAATGTATTGTACTGTATATTACTTTTTTATTCATTAATGTGCGACCAAATGATATAATGCATCTATCGCCTGCTGTGGAGATCAAACAAATACAACCTAAAGCCCCTCCATGAAGCCCACCTGTAGTCATACCAGACAACATAACCCTGCAGTCTTTTATTCTGTCTCTCATATAGTATTAGATACATATTTACCATTTATTTTCTTATTTTGTACAGCATGTTGTTCAATGGTCCAGTGTGCTTATTCAGACAACATGGAAAAACAGTGGACTTTTGCCATCTAGTCTGATATGGAGACAGCCTGTGGGCTGCTTTTTTCATGTTGTTATGGTTTTTTTTTCTTCTCTTTTTGTAAGTGTTTGTGTATGGTGCTGAATGGACTGAAAACAATATTGTGTTTTTGACCATATATTTGTGGGTTTGCAAGGGAACATGGAAGCAGATGTGACAGAGCTCTGAGGGTTGGAGGGTTTTTTTTGTCTTTGAAAGAAGATGAATAAAATGTTCTACAAAGTATGTTACTCATGCAATTGATGGGTTTTACTTATTTTTAAAAGCTGTAATTTGTGTTTGTATTGTCCTTTTTATGAGGAATTAACTTGAGACAAATAATTATTATAGTTTTTGACATGACTGTTCAGTTCATTCAGAAATAGGACACTGTGCCAAGTATTGCCTCATAAGTCAGAACCACCCTTGAAGGACATATGTCATGAATGTTCTGCATCGAAATAAACAGTAAGTGAAGTCTGTGTTTCTATTATGAATATGCCCATGACACAGAACAAGAACTTGTGCAATAAGTATTTTTTTTCTGCACCACATTTCTATCATTTTCCTGACTTGCATCCTGCCTTTAGCTTTCCTATGTCCTCATCCATAACACACTGCAGTTTTTCCTCTCTTTGTGCACATGGTAATCTGTATCCATTGTGCGTCTGAATAATTAAGTAGGCCTGCAAACTGAGCCAATATTTAAGGAGAACAACTTGCCCAATTAATTAGAGAACAAGACTCCCTCTGTCAGCATGCTCGAACACTACAAGAGCGCAAGTCTTGCAACTTTCTTGTTTTCACATTTTATAAAGGACCTAAAGATCTAATTTGACCATCCAGTTCTCTGGTTCTGAATCTCTTTTTAGAGCCTTAAAGAACCAATGCGTGTAATGTGGTATTCTAATTTGTTTATTTACGGAATATTAACATATCTTTATATCTATCTATCTATATATATATATATATATATATATATTATATGTGTGTTAATAATAAAAAATTACAATACCACATTACACATTACCACATTACACGCATTGGTTCTTCATATCGGAATTAAATTAGGGACTTGTGACACTTTTATGTGAAAATTATTTGTGACTGCCAAAAAATGTGCAGGCAAAATCCATTCAGCCATGCGCATTGTCTCATTTTCTGATAAGTTTAGAGATGCAGTTTCATGCATGTGATAATGGATGATTGCATACATAAAGCCAGGAATGAGCTGTAGAGGATATAAAGCTTCTGTACTAGGAATCAGAAGTCTGATAGCAATCCATTCCAGATGACAATGTGACACATGAGATCAGCAGGCAGTCGCTTTCTACTCAAGCTGTCTCTTTTTTTTTCTGTTAGACTCCCTGCTAATCAGCGTTTGCAGATCCTAATCTCTCACCTTGAGAGGTCATAGCCATTGGCTCCCATCCTTCATCCCGTCTCTGCTTTCATGCAGCTATTCTTAAACCATTTGCTCACTAGCAAAGTTCTGTCACCATTTTGAACGATTTCAAAAATGTTTTCATGCAAGGCAAATAGGTATGTGTAGGCATCATGCTGAATATGTGCACATACTGTACTCTTCCAACAAAAACGTGGACATGCACTGAGCAAACCCTGTGGTATTCAGGAGATCTGTGTAGTCACTGGTGCATGGAGCAGGTGGAAAGTTATTTTGGCACTGCGGTTCAATGCACAGTAAAAAAGAGATGCCAGATGGCCGGATGTTCCCGTGCAGGTTGTCAGTTCTACAGCTGCCCAAATGCACCTCTTATCTGAATCGTGTACGTGCGCGCGTGGGCTCTGGAAACATGCTGTTCCAGCCTGCACAAAGCTGAGGTGCTGAAAGTGCCATGTAGTGGACATGTGAATGAATTCCTTTCCATATTTTGTCTTTTTTGTTTATCTTTTTTTTTTTTTCAAACCTGTTACAGAGAAATAGTGAGTGTTAGACCTGGTCCATCTGTTTCTGCTTGCTTTATCTGGCAAAGGTATGCTCGACCTATATGATGCTTTCCAGGCTTTTACTACATGCATATAAAACTGCCCGGGAAAAAAAAAAGTTTCCTAGAAAATGTGAAGTTAGAAGGCCTTTCTGGCAAAAGTAGCTTGACAGGTGCTCAATGAAGTGATGAGATAATTAAATGTCAAAGTTTAAAGCTGTCCAAGTTGTTGTGGAGTCTTTTCCAAGTTTTGAAAACAATGGCAATGTTATTGAAACACTGGCTAATTACATGCTTTGTAGTTGGCACAACTTTATATCTTACACACACACACACACACACACACTTCTGCACAGCACTCTATATTCACCAATGGATACAGCACCTCTGGAGGAGAGAGGCTTGCTCCTGGGCTCCAGTGGCATCTTGATGGTGCCGGGCCTTGAACCACCGATCTTCCAATCAGTAACCTTGAGCCATGACTGTCATGTGACAGCAAACTGGTAACAGGAACATGACACACAGCCTGAGAGGTGTTTATAGTATTACAATGAAAGAAGATACTATAAAACCTACCAAACATTTTTATACATGAAAAACAATCCGAACTTGGGAGTGCTGTGTAGATCCTTAATTAAGAAAAAACTAAAGACAGGTCAGCTTGGAAAGGCTTGGACACATCCAAAAAATGAAAAACATTAGTAAAAAGGTCTGATTAGTAAAAAAATACCTTAGTGGATTATTAGTTGCCAAAAAAAAAAAAAAAAAGAAATAACTAAAATAAAATTTTATGTGGGCTGTTGAGTTTTGCTTGAAAATAGAAAGGAGCAAGTGTGATAAAGTTATCAGAAGAACTCCAGCATGTTCAATAAAACCTCTCAGCTGTTTTACTTATAAAACTGCACAATTGTTTTTACTAACACTACGGATCATTTTTATGCAAAGAATTTTTACATCAAATACCGACTGTTTATTTTATAACTATTTATTGCTCTTTGTAGAAGTTTATTGTATATAGAAAAGTACTGTAAGCAGTGGCGGCCGGTAAATATGGGGCCCCGCCCCCCTTAAAGTTAGGCAGAGAAGAATGCTACTTTAAATTATTTAACATAATAATTTTTTATTTTAATAATGAAATAAAGTCATATTCCGCTGTGTTTCTTAATATAATTTATTTACAATTTTAAAAAATCTAAACTGTATTACGTTCATTTGTGTTCGTGTACGCGGGCGCCGGACACAGGAGTGTCTATGTAGGCACGTAAACTTTTGAAAAGCATGTGACTTGAGGCTGAGCTCTAATTGGATCTTTTCAAATCATGCTGGGTGGCACCACACTCACCTCCCACTTCTGTTCTTAGCGAATCAATATTGTTTTTAAATATTTGGGCTCATGTGATTGGACCATTATCAACAAGTCTTTTCCAGCACTTCTTATGGCAAGAGGAGCTGCTGACTGGATGCAATGTGAGTCATGCTTTATTTTATACTAGCAGTAATGATGCTTAATCACCTGATAAATGGCTATTTACGGGCGAGTATTAAAAGTTTAATTTTAATTTTGTTTGCAAAAAAAAAAAAAATTTTTTTTGCACCAGCCGCCACTGACTGTAAGTAAAACAGCTGTTAGGTTTTAATGAGTGTGCTGGATAATCTGCATTCTTCTGGTAACTTTGTCACATTTGTTTTTTCTATTTTTATATAAAATTCATGAGGATCATCTTGGGTTACTTGGCTGTAACCCTGTTCCCTGATAAAGCGGGAATGAGATGCTGTGTGAAAACGCTATGGGAACATCTCTTTGTTGCCCAGTTGTGAAGCCTGTGCATGTCAAACCCGCCGAATACCTTCGGCTTATAACCTGTGCCAGGCATGACATCACCGAATAAGGTGCACCTGCAGGTTATAAATAGGAGTGAACCGGAAACATCCTCAGGTCAATTTTGTCTGAAGGACGTCCAGGCACGCCAGCAGTGCGGCATCGGAACGCAGCATCTCGTTCCCGCTTTATCAGGGAAGAGGGTTACAGCCAAGTAACCCGAGACGTTCCCTTTCAAAAGCTACACTCAATGCTGCATGAAAACGCTATGGGAACGAGAATACCAACGCCGCCACACTGCAAGTGTCTGGACCCCCAGGTTGTGCGCACAAGCCGAGGAGGTCTCAGACCTAGCTCTGGGATGCTGACTGAAGGATCCGTGAACCCGGAGTAGCATTGACATCCAGACTATAAAATCTAACAAACGTGTGTGGAGAGGACCAGCCCGCC
>JAAGKR010002349.1:6845-96527 GCA_011419295.1 Clarias macrocephalus
CTGTCCACTCTCTCCACTGGGCTCTTGTTGATGACGGGTGTCTGGTAGTTCCTCTTCTGCTTTGCAATAAAATCCACTATCAACTCCTTTGTCTTGCTGACGTTTAGAAGGAGGTTGTTCCTCTGGCACCAGTTTTCCAGATTTCCAATCTCTTTCAGGTAGTCCATCTCATCGTAAGTCGTGCGTGTACAGTGAGTACAGTAGAGGGCTCAGAACATAACCCTGGGGGGCTCCAGTGCTGAGAGTGATGGGGGATGAGACATGTCCGCCCATCCTTACTGCCTGTGGTCTCCCAGATAGGAAATTGGAGATCCACTGACACAGAGATGAGCTGAGTCCCAGGTGCTCCAGCTTGGTGGTGAGTGTAGAGGGAATTATGGTGTTAAATGCTGAGCTGTAGTCGATGAAGAGCACTTTAACATAACTCCCCCTTATAGTGTCCAGATGGGTGAGAGCAGTATGGAGTAGATGAGAGATAGACCCATCTGTAGAGCGGTTTGAATGGTAGGCAAACTGTAGTGGATCCAGTGTGTCTGGTAGTGAAGAAATGATGAAGTCTCTGACTGGAGGACATTGTCAGAGCAATTCCGTTTTGACTATTCAGTCTGAGGTCACATTGCAAAAAACAAGAGCTGTTCCAGACATAGGACCACATATGCAAGTGTCCCAAATCAGAACTGAAAAGATTAGATTCCATGTGACTATGCTACTCACACTATTATGGGGGGGAAATCACTTTTGCCTTCATGAACATGTGAATTTGGGATTTGGGAACGCCAGTTAGCCTAATCTGCATGTCTTTGGCTATGGGAGGAAACCAAACCGGAGTATACCTGTAGGAAACCCACCAGGCAGACTTTATTATGTTAGCCATTAAGGCAACGTCGTATGGGTGTAATTCCACTCCAGTCCAGCAGGTGGCAAGCTGACCCGGTTAGACTAGAACCACCGTGAACCTTTGAGGTTGAGCGTGTTGCTATGTGGACCACGTGAATTCAGCTGAATTCAGACGTGATGGATTAAATCTGAACTTCTGTCCCAAAAAGCTTGTGATCATTTAATTATTTGTGGATTATAAATAGGTTTTAGGTAAGTAATCATTGTTAGAAGACCTACTAGCTCGTGAGTTTCAATCAACGGTGCGCGAGCTTCACGGAGCTAACCAGGCTAACTGTTTAGAGATGTTTTTGACGTCGGTGTAAACAGAAAACAAGAGGTCTTACCGGAATGGTTTGCATGCAGTGTGTCAGTAAATACTTATGGTTAGCTTAGCGTTAATGCTTATGGTTTTTAAATTGGCACATGTGGGTGTTATGGTGATGATGGGGTGTCCACATACTTTTGACATACATGCAGGAGTCAGGAGAACACTGTGACCTCCATGCTGGTAGAACTGTTAATTAATCGACTCTGCTCCAGTGATCCCCTTCATGATGAGAAGAAGGAGCTTCATGAAAAAGGCACTTTCTCCAGTGCTGTGATCAGTGCTTTAGAGTATGACAAGCCACAAGGTGTATGAAGAAATTGCACCATTTTCTAGATTACTTTAAGACACACTGATATAAAGATTAACCTGAAAGTCTTCCCTTTTCTCAGTGCTCTCACTTTACAAGCTGGAGATACTTCAAACACACAGTGTTACTAATGTTTTGATGTGTTACTAATATGTAACACTGTAGCACTGATTAACAAGTTGAAGCTTTTATCTCTAATGAGCATGATGATCATCAGACAGACCTGTCAGACCTGAGTTTCTTAAAACAGATCTTTAAAAAATTATATATATATATATATATATATATATATATATATTTTTTTTTTAAAGATCTGTTTTAATTCCTAGCTGAAAGCAATAAAACTTATTAGGCTTATCTTTGTTTCTATTTCAGTGTGACATGGGGAAGCCGGTGAAGAAAAAGAGTGTGTGCGATAAAGTGCGCAAGAGCACCGCGCACGCTCAGATTAAGACGAACCCATTTGAGGTGAAGATTAACAAGAAGAAATTTGACGTCCTGGGCCGAAAGGGCAAACATGACGTGGGACTGCCAGGAGTGTCTCGCTCTAAAGCTCACAACAAGGTAACACCTGTCTACATAATTGGTAAAATTAGGTCTAAGTGTCTCGACTACTTGTCTTGCCACTTTACTTCATATTCTGTCTCATGCTCTGTCTCACTCTAATTCTTGCCTTAAAAAAACTAAACAAGGTAGCATCTATCTCATGTTCTGTCTCTCATTTTGTCTCGCACTCTCTGGGTCTCATTCAAAAAAATTACAACATGCTAACACTTGTCTACAAGACACATTCTCTGTCTTGGACTGTGTCTCATTCTAATTAGGTCTACCTGTCTCGCACCCCATCTTATCCTAATTATGTCTACCACTTTTGCCACTGTGTCACACCTGTTCCATGCTTTGCTTCACATTCTATCTTACTCTATCTACTTCTTGCCTTCAAAAGACAAAACAAAGTAGCATCTGTCTCGTGGCCTCCCTCTCATTTTGTCTCACTCTGGGTCTCGTTCTAAAGCTTATAGCAAGGTAACACCTGTCACTCTGAGGCACCTGTCACGCTCTGTCTTGCACTCTGTCTTGCACTCTGTCTTGCACTCTGTCTTGCACTCTGTCTTGCACTCTGTCTTGCACTCTGTCTTGCACTCTGTCTTGCACTCTGTCTTGCACTCTGTCTTATTCTAATTAGGTATAACTGTCTTGTCTACTTGTCTTGCCACTACTCTGTCACACGTGTTACATACCTTGCTTCATGTTCTGTCTCACTCTCTGTCTCAGTCTCACACAATCTGTCTCACTCAAATTCTCCCCTTCAGAATACAAAACGAGATGGCCTCTGTCTCTCATTCTGTCTCACACTCTCTGTCTCGTTCTACAACAACGTAACACTTGTTTAACTGTTTTTGTGTTAGTTTGTATACAGTGCCTTATTACCTCTGGCTTGCGTATTAGATAAATAGACCTATATGTAAAGCTCTGTGCAGTTGCTTCATGACATTGTTTGTTATTAAAATATATAAGATTTTTATATATATACATAATTTTTTTATTTGTGCAGCGTAAAAACACTCTCCTGAAGGAGTTCAGAATGAAACACAAAGCGAACTCGTTTATCGACCGGCGCTTTGGAGAGTATGACTCCAAGATGGCACCTGAGGACAAAATTCTAAAGAGGTTCGCCATGGAGAGACAGGTAACAGCGCAGTGAGATGGGTTCCTACCCTTAAATCAGTACTAACATGAGGGGGTTAAGTAAGGAATAATTTGCGCTGGCGTTGTGTAATGTAATGTGTTTCCTAAATTTGCCAACTTTCAAATGTTGTTATTTATTAGATAATGTCACTTGTTTATCCATTTTGTAGTTACTTTTAATGTGGAAAGTCTGCAAAACTTGAACTTGACAACTTGCTACTTTTAATGCTCTCTGTTCCCCCTCAATGTGCATGCGTCAAACCATTACGTTTTCTTCTCTTCTTGCGTTTAGCAGTGAGTGCAAGTTTTTGAACCGTAGTCCAATGCCTAGACACACGCATGCATGCACAAACTATATAGTAATATATACTACTGTCCGATTAGAGACAGGCTTGTACAGTTCTAATTGGGATATAGCTTCCTGTATTAGCTAATTAAACTTGATGGGTTAATCAGAGACTCTGAGAGCAGATTGAAAGCTACAGAAAAGCATACGGTGCTAGAAAAAGCTAGAAAACTTGTTTAATTTCAAATAACCTAACAAACTCTGTGTCATTTACATTATGATAATAATAATAATAATAATAATAATATAATCTTCCAAGTTCAGTAGTCGAAGTTCAGTAGTTGGCAGAGAGCCTAAAAAGCACAGATGCTATTTATTAATTGTTTTTAATGAATATTCTAAACATTCTATTTATGTTCAACAGTTTTGAAGTTCACTTCAAAGGTTAAAAAATATTTTTTTGTTACAATAATTGTCATTATTAATATTATTTTAAATTATAATATAATATTAATAATAATGACAATTATTCTGCAATAAATGTTTCGGTTGGAGTAATGAGAATTGTGCCGGAATCGTGACCTCAGTTCTCGTAGAGTAAAATCGTGATTCATATTTTAGCAAGAATCATGCAGCCCTAAACAAGATAATACAGAAATACTCGAGCAGTTGTCTGTGTGTTGTGTTGTTTATATAATATCCTAATTGTGTGTGTGTGTGTGTGTACAGCGTGTTCAGGGAAAGAAGGACATGTTTAATCTGAATGACGAGGAGGAATTAACACATTATGGACAGTCCCTGGCTGAGATGGAGAAGTTTACAGATGGAGTGGAGAGCGAGAGCGACTCAGAGGAGCGAGGCCTCCTTTCTGGTTAGAAAACACACACACACACACACACACACACACACACACACACACACACACACACACACACACACACACACACATACATACACAGTATTACTCTAGATACAAACAGGAACTTAAATAAAGTCTAATAATAATATTAACTTTGTGTGTGAAGCTGAAATCACGGCATCCCACTTCGGAGGAGGCGGAGGACTGCTGAGGAAGAAAACCAGTGAAGAAGAGGATGCAAATAACAAAACGCGTCAAGAGCTCATTGAAGAACTAATCCTCAAATCCAAACAGGAGAAGGTGAAGAACATAAAGAACACACGACAGCTAAACTTATTATTGATGCTAACGTTTCAGTTAGCAGGTCTGCTAAACTTTAAAAGCCACATTTAGTTTGTAGTGATGACTATAACGATTGTCTTGTGCTTCACGCAGAGAGAGCGTCAGATACAGAAAGACGAGACGCACGAGCTAACAGAGAAATTGGATCAGGAGTGGAAGTCCATCCAAAGCCTTCTGTCACGTAAAACTCCAAGAGAGCGAGAGGAGGAGATGGAGAAACCAAAGGTGAGGCGAGAGGAAGAGAGAAAGAATTTCTTGATTGTGGAGTGTATAGTGATTAACAGTCTAATGTCTTAACATTGCGATTACTGCAGTTATAGTCTATAATATTTAAGAGTGACTCTCTGTCTGACCAATCACTGACTCTTCACTGAGCACGCTTCTTTCTGATTGGCCAGATCAAGTAAAGTGCCCACTAGAGAGTGCAGGTGTGTCTGTCAAACCTACAGCACCACTTGGGCCTGACATCTAAGAATATTATATTCAACAGGGTTGTTTAGTGTGCACATGGACTCATTGTTTTTACCTGCCTCTGTGTGTGTGTGTGAAGCTGGACGAATATGACATGATGGTGAGGGAATTGGGATTCGAGATAAAAGCACAGCCGTCTGAGAAACTCAAAACACCAGAGGAGATCGCCAGAGAGGAGAGGGAAAGGTTGCAGAAACTGGAGGTAAAACACAACACACACGTTAGACCTGACACTAGTTCATGTCTTTGAAACAGAGCATACCCAGCTTTGTCCAGAGTATAGGACCTCCTTAGATCACAATGGTGCTCCCTATGCTAGTCTCTGATGTAATTATGTACCACACAGGCAGACAGAAGGAGAAGGATGGAGGGGGAGATGGAGGAAAACCCCAAACACATGCACATGTCGGCTGATGACCTCAACGACGGATTCGTCCTCGACAAGGACGACCGCAAAACTCTGTCCTATCAGGTACGCACATTCATGAGACATACGCGCACACAGATTGCTGATGGTTAAATTTAAAAGCTGATTGCTGAATAAGAGCTATTGAGTAATTGAGACGGTAGTAATGCGATTAATCAATTAATCTTTTTAATAATCGATAGATTGATCAGTTGCAGCCCTACTATACAGTATAACAAGTATATTTTTAGAAATAAAGCAAAACAGTTCCTAAGATGACCCCTAGACAAGCAATCAGATCAGAAAGCTGCTGTGTTCGGATTTTGTGTTACTTGCTTTTTGTTTTTCTTTCCACTAACCTCTCGCACATGTGTCCCTCACGTAGGACGGGATGTGGAACATTGAGCAAGAGGAGGGTGAAGGGGGAAATGATGAAAAGGAAGAAGACGACGAGGGTGATGAAGGTGAGGATGATGACGAAGAAGATGGTGGTACTGGTGATGAAGACAACGATGATGAGGAAGATGGTCACTCTGATTTGGAGGACAGTGGTGATGAAGATGATGATGAGCAGGAGAATGAGGGAGAGAAGGATGAAGGAACAGAGCCCAATGATGAAGTGAAGCGCACTGTGAGTGAAGAGGAGAGGAGAGAGATTCAGGATGCAGCTCGTGCAGAGCTGCCCTACACCTTCACAGGTACAGTGTGTGACGCTGTGACTCCGAGCTAGAGGGGAAGGTGGGTCAAACTGGGGAGGTAATTGATTGTGTGTGTCTGTGTCTGTCTCTGGGTGTGTGTGTGTGATAGCTCCTGAGTGTTACACAGATCTGAAGACCATGCTGCAGGGTCACTCACCTGATGAACAGCACCTCATATTGGAGAGAACTAAGAAGTGCAATCATCCGAGTCTGGCTGTTGGAAACAAAGCTAAATTAGAGGTGACCCTTGACCTTTGATAGGCAGTCATCCAGTTTAGTGTAGCTGCTGCATCATTTTATGTTTTTGCTGTTTGTTGACATAATAGAACTCTTCTTTTTATTATTTCTTTCTAATCTATAATCTTTAATTTATTTATTTAATACATGGCCTGCTTTCTTCTGATGGATTTCAGCCAATCAGACCGTAGGGGCGGGATTTAACTTTACATATGCGTTTTACAGAAGTTATTTGGATTCCTGTTGGAGTATGTAGGGGAACTGGCTACACACAATCCCCCACAGCTCACCACTATCAACACTCTTATTCCGTAAGTCTGTGCTTTCCATCCAACTGAGTTAAGTGAGTCAGTGTGTACACAGAATATAATTAAGGCAAATAAAAATCTCTCTCTCGCTCCGTCTCTCAGGCAGATCTATTCCCTGTCTCAGCTCTTTCCTGAAGCGGCGTGTCGGGTGATGCAGACGCTGATTGGCGATGCCGCTCACAGCATGGAGCAGAGTGTAGAGGTCAAAGGTCGCGCTGCAGTCCCAGGCCTGGATATGGTATAATTACACACACCTATATACAAAGTATTGTCAAAAAGTATTAGCACATCTTTTTGTTTATTTGTTTTTTGCATATTTGTCACACTTAAATGATTTCAGATGATCAAAAAAAAATTTATATTGCACAAATATTAAAAAATTCAGTTTTTAAATGATGATAAAAAAAAGTAATTGCCCTCTAAACCTAATAACTGGTTCTGCTACAATTCATTAATAGGGGAGGGGGGGGGCATTTTTGACGAGGGGAAACGTTTGGTGTGGACAGCGTTTTCCCCTTTTTTTATATTTGTGTAATATTAAAATTGTTTGATGATTTGAATCATTTTATTTTTGACAAATATGCAAAACTATAACATGTATCAGGAAGGAGCAAATACTTTTTCACAGCACTGTACAGTGTGGCTGAATGGTGTAATGTGAGGGGTAATGTGTGTATGTGTGTGCACGCACAGCTCGTCTATCTGAAGATTGTTTCTCTGCTGTTTCCTACATCTGATTTCCGTCATCCGGTGACAACACCAGCCTTCCTCTACATCAGCCAGGCTCTCACTAAGGTAGTGTGTATGTGTGTCTCTTCATGTGCACCTGTGTATCTCTGAGGATTTAACATAAATTTCATATTTCATATTATTCTATCAGTTAACATACTACATTAGTTTTTTGTGTTTTGGTGTTTCTACTGTGGGATTCTGTAAATATATGTGTGTGTGTATGTGTGTCTTTTTTCACACAGTGTGCAGTCGTGTCTCTGGAGAGTGTGTGCACAGGTCTGATTCTGTGTTGTATAGCAGTGGAGTATGTGTCTCTTTCCCGGCGCTTTATCCCTGAGCTCGTCAATTACTTGCTGGGGCTCCTGCACCTCGCCGTCCCCACACACACCTGCACAGGTGATACAAACATCTGTACAAATCTCACATGTGGAACAACTCTGTTAATACTGCTTTACTTTTTTACCAAGAGAATGCCATTTTAAAACAATTGTGTATGTGTGTGTGTATTTAGATTACCATGTCGTTCCCCCGTTCAGACAACAGGGGAAGAGCAGTGAGCTGCTGCATGTGTGTGATCCGCAGTCTGCTCACAGCTGGACCAGGAAAAGCATCACGCTGTCATCAGCACACAGAGTTACAGCGACTACAGAGAGGGAGAGAGACCACTATAGGTAATACACACACGCACTGAGATATCACACTTCATGCAGCACTCACTCACTCGCACCACTACATGTGCAGTAAACCTGGGATTGCAAGTAACCTGGTATGCAAGTGTTTTTTGATATACGAGTTGTATACATGCTCTTTGTCTGCCGAGCATCACGTGATCACAACTGAGCCAATGCAGAATTATGTGTAATCGTCTTCCATGCTCAGTCTGGGAGAGCATGTGTCACTCCTATAGTCAACATCCGTTTTCGTGTGTACTGTTTATTATAATATTGTGACCACGTGTGTCCAATTACGGTTCCTGTTCTTTAGTAACTACACTGCAACAACGGCCTCTGCAAAAAAGGAAAAGGTTAAAAAGGCTGTAGCAGCGCGGGGGATGAATCTATTTAACAACAATGCAATGTCACATTTCTGCAAATTCCTCAAAAGGAGTCAAAAGCAAGTGTCATTAGGGACAGAGGAGTGTTTCTGTTAGTGTGTGTGCGAAAGTTGTCCTACACAGTAGCCCCCTCCCTTCTCCTCTGCTCTCTTTCATCCACGATTCTTTTCAAAGGTAAAATACAAGTTAATTTGTTTTATTTTTTTCTTTGTATTTCATATTTATTTCTATATTAATATTTTATATGGGAAATTTGCTTTAATATACGAGTGCTTTGCATCATGCTTCCGGAATGAATTATGCTCGCAATCCAAGACATAGCTGTATAACACACACGCCCTGACATATCACTCCAGTTAACACACACTCACACCACCACATGTATCTCCCACACTGACCACTACAGGTAACACAAAGTAAACCTGGGCTTTTTACACACCTGCGTTTTTCTACACAGGAGATGTAAGCTTGCTTTAAATGATCAGACCGTAGCTATAGTGCCTGGTGTCATTCAAATAGTTTTGATACCGACACCTTTACTTCGATATCAGTTCCTGAACAATAGGTTTCGTAGGACAGATTTTGCAAGATCCATTTTAACCAAAAAAAAAAAAAAGAAAAGAAAAGAAAGAAGAATCACATTACACATTACCGTACATTTCTATTAGTTTTATCTTTTGGCTCCTTGCTAGTTTCATGCACTCAGTCATTTTATAACATAATAAATACAGGCTTGTTTAGAACCAGAAAGTTTAAATTATTCTAATGCAACTCTTTATTTATTTATTTATTTATTTTGCAGCAGCAGCAGCCTGACATTTTATCTTCTCAAAGCTGTTTTATAACATGAACGAGAAAAACCCACAACTTGAAGTTGTCTAGTAACAGGATTGTACAAGATCACACTTCACAAGAGCCATCTCGCACATTAAAATGATTGTTTATGTTCATAGTTCAGTGTTTCATTCTGAACTAAATTTACAGAAAAAATAACTACTTTTATTGTGCACTGTGTGTCACGTCACTAAGTTTTTTTTGTTTGTTTTGTTTAGTTTTTTTTGTCTAAATGGCCCTGATTGTGAAATTTGGTACCGAACAAAGACTTTTTTTTGGTCTCAGCCCTATTTGGCACCTGTTTGGTCTATCTCTGTAACGCCCTGTAAAGTACGAATATGAGTTCCATCTGTATGCACAATGGAAAAGTTTCACACTTTAAACGGTTGAAACAGTGTAAAGGGGGGGGGGGTATGCATGTGAGTGTTTAATTATCACTCCTTTGTGATTTTCCTCTGTCGGAGAGCAGTGATGCATCGTGATGATGACTAAAGTCTTTATTTTAGTGTGTGAAGTTTCCTTACACACAGAGAGAGCACAGTCTTTCTTCAACCCTAGAGAAAAAAATGTCATACTAGATGAAGTTTTTGTTATATTTTATTAGTGTTAATTTTTGCCACTCATCATTTAAACACTGCGAGTCTGGCAGTTTAAAGACAAAGCAATTTGCATAATTAATTTGCTCAGCTTATATTGAATTAAAGACATGGACAACCCTTAATTAAACATAATGACATACATATAATTTGAGCTAAGAGCCAAAAATATAAAAACGCCAAAGAAAATCTGTAGGAAATAAAACATATCGTAGCAGTTAAAATATGAAATCATAGGCAAAATCTAAAAATGCAGTATAGTATGGCTGGTTAATGGAGAGTGACCATTAGACAGTGTAGACGTGAATGTAGTCTCAAGACTGATTATATCACTTTATCTAGTTTAGATTTGTTTCCTTTTATGCTTTTGCCTCCAGAGGCTGAAGTCTATGTCTTTAATGCCTGTATCCGTGAAGTTTGATTAATAAGTTAAATATTAAGAGTGGTCAGTGTAATAGCCAAGTTGGAAATAAATCATGCATTACTTTCAAAACATGTAGAATATACTGTAACTGCTTATGTGATAAGTCATTTATATATATGAGCACAGCCCAAAATATATACACTTAATAGCCTCTTCATTAGGTACAACTGCTCATTGATCCAAACATCTAATAAGCCAGGAACCCATTGCATTTAGACATGATCAAGTGATCTGCTGAAGTTCAAACCGAGCATCAGAATGTGGAACAAAGGTGATATAAGTGACTTTGAACGTGGCAAGGTTATTGCTGTCAGACTGGCTGGAACTGAGTTTTTTTTAAACTGTAGGGATTTTCATTAAAGCATGAATCCATCCTGCCTTTTATTACCGGATCAGGTTAGGGGATATCTCCTTGGCACAGTTCTTTGGGCCACTTGGGTACCAATTACCTGAGTATCATTGCTGACCATGGCCATCCATATTATTTTAGACATGTGAAAATCATCTTGTACTCCATAATTTTATAAAGAACATGATGGTCAGGTTTCCACATTGGCCATACAGTGTCTGTATGTTCTTATCTTAGTTTTTAAATGTATAACATCTAAAAGCACAGTGTGATCTTAACAATATTTAATTTCAGTGATTTTAATTTTTGTTGCAGGTTGTCTGTGCTTTACGCATGTTTGGATTTGGTAAAGAGATGCATATTGCTTTATCAACAACTTCCTGCTTACCAGGACATCTTTCAACCAATCAGAGTCCTCCTCTCGAAACATCTTCCTGTTACAGATTACCCATCAGCCCTACAGGTGAGTAACAAAAAGAGGTGCCTCAGGATTTAGAGTAGAATGTAGTAACACTATACAGCCTGCTAGCTAAAATTACCAGTATGAAAGCAAGTAAAAAAAAAATTCTATTAATATGAGGTCACAATAGAGGAAAAATCTGATTGGCTTCCATTATAAACATGGAAAAAGGACAAAATCAGGCAAGGATTTTTTTTTCATGTTTTCTTTTGATTGTACATGCACAGTGAGGACTCATCTGAATGGCTAAGGAACGGAATAAGAATTTAATACAAACTGAAAACAATTTGAAAACAAATTGCATAATAGCTCCCCTTTAATGTTCAAGCATGGTTGTATAATTGCAGGCGTGTAAAAGAGTTGTGCTCTTGCCATGTTTATAGGAGCTGCACAAAGAAATCCTGGAGGTCATTCCGGAGGCACCATCCCAGCATGCACCACTGGTGTTTGATAAGAAGAAGCCCATCCCTCTTAAACTGCTTAAGCCCAAAGTGGTGGAAGTGTGAGTGCACAAGCAGTGTGTGATTATAGCGAGTGCATGTGATTTGTATAGCGAGTGAATACAACGAGTGTATATAGTCTACGACTGGATAAAATGGACAGTTCCTTTCAGTGCTACTTGACATGAAGATGCCGATTGGTCGGCTGTTGTAGCGCCAATTATGGCATACTCTTCACCTTTACACATTTTTCAGAGTTATCATGCATTTTACATAATGAACATTACACACATTTTATAATCGTATGAATAGAGTGATATTTTGTGCTTCTTCAGGCTGGACTATGGAAAGAAACGAGGGAACACCAAGGAGGAGAAGGAGAGAGAGCGACTGAAACACAAGTATAAGAAAGAGTTTAAAGGTGCTCTGAGGGAGATCAGGAAGGACACACGCTTCCTCGCCAGCACCAAACTATCTGACACTCTGCGCAGGTTCGTGTGCTACATAATGGAGGCACAAACATGCACACAGTCACATTCCATACGAAACTAATACAATAATGCAGTGTTCTAAAGGTGTGCCTGTGTGTGTCTGTGTGTGTATAACAGGGACGCTGAGAGGAAGAGGAAGGTGAAGGAGCTGTATGGTAGTTTGGCCACCCAGGAGGGTGAGTGGAAAGCACTGAAGAAAAGGAAGAGGAAGTGATATAACAGTGCAAACCCTTTTTTCTATGTGAAAAAGTGAAACTGTGTACAGTTAGTGTTCGTCGTGATTGAGTAACATACACTCTCTATTCTGCAAAACCATTTTGTACATTGTGGTATTTTGTGAAACAAGCAAATAAACCCATACAGTAACTCAGTTGTTTGTGTGTCCGTACACAAGGAGGAGAGTGATTTGAAAAATAAGTTACATACTTGGTGATAAAATACCTGAAGATTGAGAAATTATTGATATGTAAAAACTGTTTATATTCTACCAGTTATTAAACCAGTTTGAGTGACCCTGTGCCCATGATGGCCCCAGTTTTTTTTTTTTTTGGCTTACAGGAGTGGAACCTAATATGGTCTTCTGGTTTATTCATCTACCACAATGTTAAAAGTTTAGTCCATGCTGAGATGCTTTTCTGCTAACCACGGTTTTAAAGAGTGGTTATATGAGTTATAAAACCATTCTTGGGAACTCAACACAATCTAGCCATTTTCCTCTGCCCTCTCTACCTACATAACCATCACCTACTTAGTGTTTTTGTTCTGTGTAATCTCTAAATACTAATGTGTGTGAAACTCAAACCAGCTCATCTAGTGCCAGCATCTATGTTGCAGTCAGAGTGCAGTTTTTCTGTGAACCCTAAACTGTGAACTGCAGCTCTTCACCTGTATCTCCATGAATTTTGCATTGTGCTGCAGATGTTTCTAATAAATTAAACGAAGAGTATATAAACAGCACTTGGACGTTTTGTCCGGTTTGGTCCTGATAACCACACGTGCTACGTCAGTAGTGCACTCAAGTCAAGCTTTATTAAGATGTTTTCAGGTCAGTTACAGCAAAATTTGGATGAAAGACATTTTAGGGGGCATAGTTAACAATGGTGCAGTCGTGTGTTTGAGTGTGTGGCGGGGTGTATGCATGCTTGTATGGCGCGATAAAGTGCATTAGGTTGATTCTTCCACTGCAGCTGATGAAGTTGCAGAAGTCCCTAAAGAAGAAAGAGGAACAAAGAAACATAACTTTTTTTAAATGTTCATTATGAGGAACAGCAGCACATGGTTTATTAATCATAAACAAAAATAACTTATTTTACTTATTTACACTTTCATCTGTATTTAGTTGATGTGTTGAATTTCCTTTTTTCCCCTCCCTTTGCTATTTCTTATATATGTCCGTAACAATTTATTATAGCTAGGTAGATCACTTCGGTTAACCTTGCTTGCCTTAAATGTACTTAAAAATGTAATTACTTGAACAAAAATAAATCAAATAGTCCATTATAGGTAATAAAGAAACTATAGCACACACAGCGTCTGACACCATGCAAACGACTATGTCACATAGCCACCACCAGGAACAGTGTGTCTTCCATGTTAAAGAAAAAGGGTGCTTCACCCTACAACAGAAGATTTCCTGTTTTTATATAAAAGATTCCAAGTGGAACCCTTTTTTTAGAAAGCTAGAACCCATAACCAATCCCGTAAAAGATAAAGATAAAGTGTTTTGGACTAACGTAAAACTAATACTCGATTAAGAACCCTTGCAGGTGATGGTTTAGGATAGAGACCGTATTTGAAGCTTGACCCCACCTGCTTTGTCTTCGCTGATTGAGATGCCGAGTCGTTTCTCTTCTCCTTCCAGAAGCTTCCTGTAGGTGGCGATCTCAACATCTAGCTTCAGTTTGATGTTAAGCAGTTCTTGGTAGTCAGCAAGGTATTTGGCCATCTCTATCTTGGTTTCACACAGCTGGTTCTCGAGCTGAGCGATGATGGCATCCAGGTTGGACATCTTGTCCAGGTGAGACATCTCCATGTCATCCAGCTGCTGTTCCAGAGCGGCGTTTTTGGCCCTGAGGGCATCAATTTGGTTTTGCAGGTCAGACGCTTCACTGCTCAGGGTGCTGATTTCCTCCCTCATGGCGCTCACCTGGGTCTCACGTTTGGCAGCACTTTCCTTCAGGGTGTCAAATTTCCCTTTGTACCACTTCTCAGCTTCCTGGACGTTCCGTGCAGCAACGGCTTCGATCTCGGCACGTGTCTTGCGCAAGTGAGCGGCCAGATCTGGCCGATCCGAGTCCATCTCCACTGACACCTTTGACTCCTCGATCTGCTTCAACAGCTCAGCCACTTCCTCACTATGGAGCTTCTTTAGGAACTCGATCTCGGCCACCAGTTGCTCCACACGTCTCTCCAGGTCAGCCTTCTGCAGTGTGGCGTTGTCCACATCCTCGCGGAACTCGCGCAGGATCATCTCTGCCTCCTCTGTGAACAAACATAACATATTTTTCTAAATGTCCAAAATTGTATAAATCCTATCCTTGCCTTGTGTTTCTAAACTACAGTAAATGAGAGCTGACCGATTTATGATGGTTCTTACTTTAATTACAGACTTTATATAACAAGAATAAAAATCAACACAGGATTATTTTTTGAATGAAGCTTCATTTCTACCAGCAGTCTGCAAAATACTGTCTTCTGATTATTTCAAGCTAATAAACATAAACAGTGTTTTCAATCACCTTTAAGTGCGAGCTCTTCCTCCAGCTTCATGGTCCAGAGCTCGACTTCCTCCTCAGCATATCCTCTCTCGATATCAGCAGCTCCTTTCTCAGCTGTCAGTGCTGCGATCAGGTCCTTCATTTCCTTAAATTTGGCCTCATACTCCTCACCCAGTCCTCCTGGTCCCACCTTGTATCGGCTCTGCAGATTCTGCAGCTCCTCCCTAAGTGCCGCGTTCCTCTGCTCTAGAGCCTGAACCTTCTCGATGTAACCGGCGAACCGGGAGTTAAGAAGCTGCATCTCCTCCTTCTCGTTAGCATGATGCTGATGGAGCTCTGTGCCGATCTCCACGGCGCCTCCCTGGAAACCGGCACGTCCACGGGTCACCGAGGACGAAGAAGCTCTGCAGCGGGACGGAGATGGGCTCTGGACCCTCATCCTGCTCGAGCCGCTGACGGTTAGGGTCTTCTGAGAATGGGAACTTCCTCTCATGGTGGTTGTTAAAAGTTGTTAGCCCTTTTTGTGTTTCTGCCTAGTTCGAGTCCTTCTAAGCCTGAGCAGGTTGATTGTGAGTCACTGGAGAGAGGATTAGCGCTTTTATACAGCCTACAAGAATGTAGCAGAGCCTTCTGAAAGTCTCATGCTCCGCTGACATGCTGTAAATGCAGATAGTGACTCTGCACCCAAAGCTCCACAGCCGTGAGGTCTCATTAGTGAACAGAGCAGTGAAGGCCATTTCACCTACATGCTACATAGCAACTTTAGCTTGTGCATCTGCTATTTTTACACAACAGATACAGCGCAAGAAACATTGCTCGTTGTTATTGAAGATGTTTGAACTTATGTACATTTTAAGTGACATTACCAAGTTTCTTACAGTACTGCAAAGGAGAGAAAGACTGAGACTCAAAATCACACCCTGTTTACCACATTGTGCACTATGTTGGAATTAGTCTGACTTATTAATGTCCATCCATCCATCCATCCATCCATCCATCCATGCATTATCTACTGTATAGCACTTAGTCCAATTTAGGGTTGTGGTGGTAGCAGGAGAGAAGGAGATACACAGACATGTCTGTCTCCAGTAACTTCTTTCAGCTACCCCTAATCCCTTACTTCAGGTGACCCCTAACTGCTCCCAGGCCAGCCAAAAGATATAATCCCTCCAGTGTGTCCCGGGTCAGCCCCAAGGCTTCCGCCCAGCTGGATGTGCTTGGTAGACCTCCAACAGAAGTTGACCATGTGACATCCTTATCTCAATTTGAGGTGGTTTATTCATGTCCATTAAAAAAAATCTTTCAGAAGTTGGATATAGTGAGATTTCATGTCCTTTAATACAGCATTACAAACTGACGTGTGTGAAAAACACTGATATTTAAACTCTCTCATGGGGACATTGTAATATAGCTTAAAAACCAGTGAACACCCAAAATGTTGGGAATACCGGGGAAGTTGCAAATGTTGGAAACTGTTAAGATTTAATAATGCAATTTCATGTGCCTTTTACTTTCTACTTAATATTATAGCACTGAACCAATCAGAGAGCAAAACATTCCGCTCATTTCAATTCATTAAAATGATTAACTCTAAATATTGGAAAGAACTGGTTTGCACATAACGCATGTCTGAGATCATCCTGTGCACTGACATAATCTGACAATGCACTTCAACACGCATACATCCATGTGATAAAGCCTACAGAAATAAAATACCCATAATGCACTGAAGACATGGCCTAAACCATGGAGGTGTAAAAGCAGGACACCACAGCAGGCCAATTCTACCTACTAACACTTGAAGCCGGGGTGGAGCCTAGCAGCAACATTTGTTTGCTGAAAACAGATCATATCACTGGTATCAGAGGTTTTTAAAGGTCCACTTTATAAATTGCAAAAAAATATATATATAATGTTCATTTTGTAAAATGGATAGCACTGACTCCTCACACCTCCAGGTTTTGTAGAGTTTGCATGTTCTTCCTGTGCTTGGTGGGTTTCACTCTGGTTTGATCTGACATGACTGGCTGATTGGCGTTTACAAATTGCCCATAATGTATGACTGGGTACACTCCATCCAGGGTGTAATCCGATTTATGGCTTAAGTTTCTTGGCATAGACCCAAGGCCCCTAGTGACCCTACACAGGATAGGCGGTTTAGATGATGAATGTGTTTGTTTTTTTATTGGATTAATTTAGACGTCAATGTCCAAATAAAATAGGTTTTGTCATCAGATTATTACTGTTACAGACACTCAGGTCAATCAGTACAGAAGTAAATGGTACCCCGCAATGTATTGAGTAAACCAATACAGCCTTCTTTACTTAAAAGGACTATAGTAAGTACGACATCATGATTCCTGAAATTATACATCCATGGCCTACACAGTGAATAAGGTGCATGGTCACTCCCAAACATTAGCAACTCAGGTTTTCCTACTTGGAGATGGTTTAAAAGTGTGTATGTGTAACTTTGTGACCCACCACTGGAGTAGAAGTCTTTCCACTGTGACATCATTAAAGCTGAGGATGGAGCTATGAATATGAGAGTAGCGATGCACTGACACAATAAACACAACTCACACTGTCATCATACACTAATGTCACACTGAAGTGCTGTCATTCCACATGCACATCACCTACCGTGTTCCAAACATCTCCCTGCTCGTTATGCTGCAGAGTCATGTGCACTTTCTAGTGCACTAATGCAGAAAACAACAGACAGACACGCATAAGATAGATAGACAAATAGAGACAGCTGGATAACTGGACTATTCATTGATAACGGTCAGCTTATGAATAGTACTGCTCCCAAGAGTTATTAAGTAAATATCACTCAACCTCAAGGTTATGAAATATTGTTGATCGGGGGTGTGATAATAACTGTATTCCTGCTTAGAATTGTTGGGTGGAACAGTGGAGCAAGGTTTAGCCTTGTTGCCGTGCACCTTCAGAGATATGGGTGCCAAGCTCACCTCCAGTTTACGTGCTTGGAGTGAAGATGTCTCCTCCCAGTGTTTTGTTAGTTCCTTCCCAGTACCTGGTGTACACCCACAGACCAAAGACATGCTGTGTAGGCTGATTAGTGTTTCTAAATTGCAAGTAGTGTGTGAGTGTGTATGCCCTTGTGCCTTGTGATGGGTTGGTACCCCATCCAGTGTGTACTCTGCTTTTTGCCCTTATTTCCCTGGAATAAGCTCCAGGCCTGGCAACCCTACACATACTGTAGATGGACGTTCATTCATAGTCAGTGCTGTGAAATAAACACTCAAATATTTTCACCAATTCTGTGATCGTCATTCACTCAATGCCAATTTGATTTAAATGGTTCCCTAATCTGTTTTTATCTCAACTCTTTATCATCATTACCGATATAAGCTTAAGGTGTGGCACACCTCTGATTGTGTCTCAGTCAACGGATGTTTGTGAGCAAGTTCACATCAAGATTTTGTCTCTAATTTTAGAATCTCCCTCAATTTATCCACTTATTCATAACTAACTGCCTCCTGTTTAGTGTGTGTATTTGTGTGGTGTGTGACGGAGAGAGAGAGAGAGAGAGCATGAAGGTCTTGTGTGGAATTCAGAACCACAGTAATAATGAACACCATCAGCGGTGCCAATCACTCAAAATGACAATGAAACTCTGCAAAACAGCACATTTGGACACACCCCTAAAATAATAATAATAATAATAATAATAATAATAATAATAATAATAGCTATTTAGTAAAAAAAACACGAATTGCCTGTTTGTTATAATAAAAGTAATTACCTTTAAATATGCGTCTAGAATAAAGCTAATGTGACCTATGGCAGTATACTTTGTTGGACTCAGTTTGCAGCACATTTGTAATAATATAAATCATACTATAAGTATTACAGTAGTAACACTGATTAACAGTTGTGATTAACTACAATGTACAAATATACCTGCACTGCCTGGCCTACAATTTTATTGCCCTATTTATTATTTTACTGCGACATAACATGAGCCTAGACCTGACCGTGTGCGGAAAACCGAGATTATAACCCTGCCTCCAGAGGCTTGTACAGTGGGTGCTATGCATTATGGGTGCATCGCTTCATGCACTTCTCTTATTACCCTCACTTATCCATTGCTGTGGAACAGGGTCAGTCTAGACTCATCAGACCACTTGATCTTGCTCTAAGTGATCCACTGTTCTAAGTCTAATCTTTATGCTCCCTATGCAACTTTACAAAGTCTTTACAGTTTGATATTTTTTTCTGACCACATTTCCAGGCTCAGCACAGTCCTTCCAGGTTTTGATAATGTGTTGAAGGGTCCTTAACCCAGTTCCAGCCATTTAAAATCCCATTAGTTTTCTTTCCTGGCCTGATGCAGCTTAATAATTTAGCACTTCTAAAATGGTGATTTTTTTCACCTTTAAAGAACACTGATGAAGATTTAAATAAAAGTCTCTAATAATCATCAAATATTTCTAAAATATCATCTTTAATTTTATTGTAAACAAAATTCACATATAATTCAAAATGTGCAGTGATGTCACAAATATCAGGAGTAACTACTATTGCATTGTACTGTACGTACATTATTAATAGTAATATACCAAGAAACACTGATCAGCAATAACAATAAAACCACTAACAGATGAAGTGAAAACCTTTGCTTATCTGATTACGATGACACTGATTAAGGGGTGGGATATGACAGGGCAGCAAGGGAACATTCAGTTCATGAGGTTGTTGACAAATGTCAAAAAAAAAAAAAAAAAGAAAAGCTAAGCATCTTTAAAAATAGACAAGTGGTAACTGGGTCAGAGTTAGTCCAGAACGGCAGGTCATGTGAGGTGTTTCCAGTATGCTGTGGATAGTTCTTGCCAAAACTGTCCAAGGAGGGACAGCCGGTGGACGAATCGGGGACAGAGTCATATACCTGCCCAAGGATCATTGATGCATATAAGGGACAAAGGCTAACCTGCCTGGTCTTATCCCACAGAAGAGCTACTGTAGCACAAACTGATGAAATAGTTATTGCTGAGAAAGAGATGGCAACAGGAGGCACTATGGAAAGAAGGCAAGTCAGTTGAGGCAGTGTGATAATCTGGGCAATGTTCAGCTAGGAAACTTTGTGTCAATATGGTAAAGATGAATCCTTTATCTAAGCAGTCTGACTTCATTTCATCAAAAGAAATCTTACTGAAATCTGATCTGATATTAAGTTCCTCTAATTGAATTGTCATTATAAATATAAACAATTAAAAGCTGTATCATTATTATAATCCTGAAATAACCCAGTTCCATAATCTCGGCCCATATTCCTGGAAAACTCAAATTATCATTACAGTTTTTTCTGTATGTAAATGCATCATCACGAAGGTCATTATAAACATCCTGATTTAATGATTTGTAACTGCTCTATTCAGTAAGGTTTAATATCCTGGTTGAGATCCCTTTTTTGACACTTTTTTATTTTTGTTTAATATAATGATAATTATTATTATAATTATCAGATGATTGTCATAGAATGTCAACAATAGTTGTAGTAACGGGTCACTGCCATGGCCCCCAGGCACCGGTGGATTGGGGGTCGCAGTTGGGGTCGTCGGGGGGAAAGTTGATGGGCTGTGCCCCCTCCTGCAGCTGCTCTAATCTCTTTAGCAAAAAGTTCACAATTTTGGGGTGCTGATCAGAAATTTCATTTCTCTCTCGAGGATCAACATCGATGTCAAACAGCATCACCTCCTTGAGGGGCGGAATATCATCTGAGACTCCACCTCCCGTCTCTTCTGGCCGAGGGAACCACACAGGGCAACCTGCACAGACGTACACACACACACATATAATGATTCACCTTGTCAAATAATTAACACATCCTGCAGGAAAATAGTCTGTGCTAGTGTAGGTGAGTATTTTGTTAATCTGTGTTAGTGTTCAAATGTGTTTTTACATATATTTTGTGATAATGCTGGTTAATTCTAACACACTATTACAATAACATACACTAAAATGCAGTAACACACTACTACATACACCAAAATAAAGTTGTTGTTTGTAAAAATAAAAATTGTGGTATTAAGTGCATAATTAACACCTCACGCACCAGGATATCCAGTCAGGAGCTTCCAGTTCTTGTAGCGTATAGCAGCATGCATGGAGGTGTTAAAGCGTGGCACAGAAACGGACCCCGTCCTTAACGAGTTTCTTCGTAACAAGTCTTTATTAAACGAGTCAAGCAGCTCTTGTTCAGATCCTGCAGCTTTTCCTGGACCTCCAGAAAAACATGACAGCAAAAAATCCTCAATCCTCAATGAGCATAAAGGCTAATAACATGTTTTACTACTGACTAAAAACTTGTCTAACTGTTACCTGTCTACCTCCTGAACTGTCTTACTGCTAACCTGCCTCACTTTGATAGTGTCTGATGTGTATTTATTCTCTTACATGGAGCAATGTCGACATAAAGAGGATCGATGTTGTGCAACAATTCCTGTCTTGGAGAGGCTTTTCCTTTGCTGACAAACATACACACACACACACACATTTATCACATTATGTCCTAACCTTGACAATAATCTTATGCTGCTACTAATTATATTTCAAAATATACACCTGATGCTTACCTGATAGTGTCCCATACGTTAAACCCATCTAAAGGCTTCGTCCCATTGGTCGATCCTCCAGCAACACTCACTAGAGTGGGCAGCCAGTCAGAGATGTGTATGAGCTCTCGGCTGACAGTACCAGGACGCTCCACTAGTGGTCCAGTGACAAAGGCGACACCTCTGACTCCGCCCTCCCAAAGGGACCACTTCCTACCACGCAAGGGCCAGTTACTTCCACCGCACAGTGTCTGACCCCCGTTATCTACAAATTATTATTACACTACACATTACTACATCAAACATGAGCTGGATGCTATGTGTATTATTTGTGTTATTAATTGTGCACATGAATTACAATGAATTAATAATGTTAACGCTTTATTGCTTGTGTACCTGTTGAGAAGACAAGGATGGTGTTGTTCCAAATCCCTGCATCCTCTAGTGCCTTAGTGATGTTCCCAACCGCTTCGTCCATAGCCGACACCATTCCTGCATAATGCCTGCGTGAAATGTCCTGAATGAAGCTGTAAGGCTTAGTGTAGCGCTCTGGCACCTGTAATGGAGAATGAACTGCCTGCAGAGCTATGTACAGAAATAGAGGCTGGAAGAGAAAACACAAATATCACAATCATTATTACATCCTAGAAACTAAACAGCAAACACTACACACTAAAGTCTATACACTACACAGAGCCGCCTACAGGACAAAGGCTGAAAAACACACTACCACAGAGAGAGAGAAATCGATATGTATAGGATTACTGTTTTCGTGTTATGGTTGTGTATTATGTTGACTGCTCTCTGTGAGAAGAGTTCAGTAGAATACACTCCGCTATACATAGGTGCTGGGTCCTCTCCGTCCCGGAGGTCCAGAGCGCAGCGTGTGACATTCAGTGGGGTAATGAAATAAGAGCGATGATGAGTGTAATAATCCTCTGATCCTGTGTAATACCCTGCAAAACAACGCAAACTCACAATAAACAAGACAACCAAACATAAATATACAGTACATAAAACCATTAAGATATAATACAACAAATAAGTTTAAACAATTAAATTGGTCTGGATTTTAAACTGTTCGTACTAAAATAAAATATATTTTGAGGAGAATCTGTCTAATTCTGAAAAACAGGACGTCAGTCAGGATCACATAGAGAGGGTGGAAGTAATTTGTGTTTTATTTGGTTCAGGGTCTCAGTGTTTTTCAGTGTCTCAGTGAGTTTAATCACATGACGATGTGGTCATGGTCTGCGTGAGTGAGGTAAAAAGCAAGCTCAATGATCACATACCGAAGAAGGACTGGAAACCTCTGCGAGTGGGCAGACACTCCTTGCGATACATGCCAAGGTGCCACTTGCCCACCATGTGGGTGGAGTAACCCGCCTCCGCCATTAGCTCCGGCAGCAGCTTCTCATCCAGAGGAACACAGTATGGCTGACACGGCCAGATAATTTGATGCTGCATCCCTGTGTGGATCTACACACACAATATATACAGTGCATATACAGTATATATATACAGTATAGACCAAAAGTTTGGACACACCTTCTCATTCAAAGAGTTTTCTTTATTGTGTTCTTTATTGTGTTCTTTAGCCCAAACAAGTCTCTTCTGCTTGTTGCCTGTCCTTAGGAGTGGTTTCCTAGCAGATATTCTACCATGAAGGCCTGATTCACACAGTCTCCTCTTAACAGTTGTTCTAGAGATGTGTCTGCTGCTAGAACTCTGTGTGGCATTGACCTGCTCTCTGATCTGATCTGCTGTTAACCTGCGATTTCTGAGGCTGGTGACTCGGATGAACTTATCCTCCGCAGCAGAGGTGACTCTTGGTCTTCCTTTCCTGGGCCGGTCCGCATGTGAGCCAGTTTCTTTGTAGCGCTTGATGGTTTTTGTGACTGCACTTGGGGACACTTTCAAAGTTTTCCCAATTTTTCGGACAGACTGACCTTCATTTCTTAAAGTAATGATGGCCACTCGTTTTTCTTTACTTAACTGCTTTTTTCTTGCCATAATACAAATTCAACCTCTTTGAATGAGAAGGTGTGTCCAAACTTTTGGTCTGTGCAAAAGTCTTAGGCGCCATATTATCTGTAGTACAAATTTTGTTGTATAAATTTATTATGTCTGCATTATTATGTACAAGACCATTTCCTAAAAGGATACACTAAAATTAATAAATAAATAACATTACAGAAGAATATTTGCATGCCTGTAAAGAAAGTGACATATTACATGACAGACCAGTTTTCAGATGGGGAAAAAAAAATCAATAATGTAGACTCCTGGGTTTTGCATGAAAATACAAAGGAGCGAGTGTGACTAAGTTGCCAAAAGAACTCATATTCTCCAGCATGCTCAGTAAAACCTAACAGCTGTTTTACTTAGAATACTGCACAAATATGTACCGCACACTACCGCTCATGTTGAAGCAAAGATTTTAAACACCAATTTTTTTTTCTGTTTATTGTTTATGTTATTGCTTAGTGCTGTTTATAGAAGTTTCTTTTAATGTAGAAATGTTTTCAAAATCATCATTGCATATGGCTTTTTTTTGGATGTTCCCAGGACTTTTGCACAGTACTGTAAATAAAATAGCTGTTAGGTTTTACTGAGCATGCTGGAGAATATGAGTTGTTTTGGTAACTTCGACAGCTGAAGACATGGAAAGGGCAATAAACTGTAAAAAAGAAAACTGCGCAAGTCATCTCCACAAAGGTCTGCATGTTTTCATTCCAACCAAGCAGAAGCCACACCTGAGAGTCTTTTGAAAGCCCAGAACAACTAATTAAGCAGGCGGAATCAGATTTGCTTGGTTGGAATGAAAGCCTGCACACACACCGGCTCTTTCTGGACAAGACTTGACACCTGTGGTCGAGTTTCTGTAAAGCTCTGTTTATGAAAGCTTCCGATTCATGTTATTGGCTGACAGGACTGCAATACTATGTGGTTTTATGCTGGTTGAGCCCATCCAGCCAAAGGCTCCATGTTTGGTTTGAGATGCTTTTCTACATGGTCTTAAAGAGTGATAATATAAGTTACAATAGATTTTCCTAGCAGTTCGACCAAATATGCAAGCGTTCTTCTGCATACTGTTATCTACAAAGCATTTCCACCCATATAACTGTCTCTCACTAACATGTCCACCTCCCCCCCCCCCAGGCCAGTTTGGTACTGACATGCACGATCAAAGCCATAGAGATCTCATAGATGTTTTTTTATTCTGGTATTTAATGAGAACATTATTTTCATATTTCCATGCTCATGCCACGTGATTGGCTAATTGCGTGAACTGTACGTGTGCAGGTGATCCTAATGATGTATAGTGAATATAAATATCGTACCTGGTATCTCCCTGTCAGCAGCTGGTTCCTGGATGGAGTACACAGCGGCTGGACATAGTAGTTCTCCAGTCGGACCCCTGCGGCGCTCAGCCGGTTTAGGACTCGAGTTTTAATCTCAGACCCGTGATAGGCCACATCATTAAATCCCATATCATCAGCCAGTATGAAGACCACATGAGGAGGAGACTGACAGTGCACGAACAGACCGCACACACACCATACACACAGCGGAATGATGAACTCCTTCATCCCTGCTTCAGCTTCAGCTTCTGCCACCACACTTCCGCTTCTGTGTGAACGCACAACAAAACTGCGACTATCCTACTATCATTATATGGCACACGTTACACGGGTTAAAACTTAAATACTCCGCTTTGCTTGGTTTAATGCGTATCAGCAGCACCAGTATGTCACAACTTCCGAACCAAACTTCATCGCACCACAAGCGACCAATCAGATCGCTGCTCGTCCCGTGATCTGGTCACGTGGTTCAGAAATAGAGAAGCGTTTCACCCCCCCCCCAAACTCATACTTATGGATATTATTATTATTATTATTATTATTATTATTATTATTATATAATTACTATTAAATAATATGACAATATAATATACTATATTGTTTTGCCATCAAGAAAAGAGGGAACAGTATAACTTATTAATACAGCAATTAATACTTTTAATAAATTGTAATTATTCGGTATTTGGTAAGTGAAAATAAATACAAAAAAAAATCGTCGTACTTTAAATGTAATATATTTTGCTTTTCATCTGTTTCTTTCTTACTCTCTGTAAAAACTCTCTGTCAGGTTTTTAAACAGGTTTATCTGGTTGTGCAGTAATCAGTGCAGTCATCTAGTCTCTCAACAGAACTTTCACACTGATTCACATTTGTGTTAATGATATCAATATAATACAAACCATCCAAAATAATGCATAACTAATTAATAAAAGATTAACAGCTGTTTTACTTTTAGTGCATAAGATGGAACTATGTAAAGAGTGCTTACATGAGTTACGAGGGCTGCTCATTTATGTTATGTATTTTGGTTAATACTAAGATCAAGATTATTTAACATGATAACTCGTTGACTTTGGAAACACCATGCATTTATTAAACTTTACATTATGCTGTCTTCACCAGTGGAAATAATGATGGATTTATAACACAAAATAAGAACAAGCGAGAATGTAGCACAACAATTATTTAATCTTAATTGTATTGTTTTCATAATCGTAAGAAGTTCAAATAATAAAAAGAGTGACAGCTGTTTTACTTGGCGACCTGACTAGAAAAATGGATTCACCTACAGCTGACAGTAATGTAACCTTCTGGAGTCCAACTGCCATTAAATAACAACAAAGCAGAAGAAGGTGTTTTACTTTTAGTACAACTAAATAAAGAATGATATTAAAATGCTCATAATGTTGTGTCTAGTTTTGGGTTTCTGTTACTAGAGATTTCAGGTATGGTAGGGGCCAGGGGGAGCTCAGTGGTTAAGGCATTGGTCTACGGTTTCCAGGTTCAAACTACAGCACCACCAACCTTGAGAAGGCCTCAAACCCTCAACTTCTCAGATGTATAATAAGATGAAAATGTAAGTTGTAAGGGCATCTACCAAATACCATAATGTAAATGTAAATGAATAGGCTCCAACAAATACAAATAATTTTACAACTGTTTATAATTGCATAAATAGTTGGATTTTATTAAGACAGTAAATCCATGTAATGATCATTAGAGGGAATTCTGTTGCACTGAAAGGAGTAACGCTGTGAAACCTGTGAGCGTTTCTGCTTTATAACATAAATATAACACACCTATAACACAAACAAAAGCATTCACATATATTTATACACAGGAAAGATCACAACACCTTCTCATTAGCCCTGTGTTTTTCTAACGTACCTATCAGGAGACGCGTTGCTCGCGTCTTCGCCTCTGATTGGCTGAGCTTCCTGCCCTGTGATTGGTGGATGGGCCTGAGTGCGAGGTTTGAACGAAGTGCTGGTTCGCGTGAGATCAGTGGAATCTTTCCTCGGAATAACGCAGTGTAGCGTAGCGTACGTTAGCTCGGGGTTACAGGAGAAACATTAATAAATACATATATTCATATTGTTTTTTTTGCCAAAGGAGTTACAGTGTAAGGTAAGAATGTTTATTTAAAAAACTATTATTGTATTAACTATTAGTTAAACATATATGAACAGTGTTTTTACCTGCGGCTAGCGGTTAGCATGAGCTGTTTTACCTTTTCATGTTTTACTTTTTAGTGAATTTCCATTTTACAGACGAAGCATTTGATACGTGTTTATGGTGAAGATATAAGTTATTTACCTGTTCTATCTCCGCAAACAGGACCAAAGTGCAGTCTAACTCACAAAATATGAAGAGTTTTTGTTTGTTTCAAGTTAATGTATAATTGTTTATACATTATATAGATTTACTTAATGACATTAACAGTGAACAAACTGCAACAGTAATCTAGTAGTAGTCAGGTATTACCTTTATATCTCTGACAAAATAATTATTATTGAAACCTATTCAGTCTTCAGAACATGTGTTAAATACTGGTACACCACATGCTGCAGGTGCAGTCTGCTTTGTCTGAAGGTTGTTGGTGAATTTTCCACCAAGGCAAGTCTAACATTGTCCAGACTCTGTAGAATGGCTGTGGAATTTATTTTCATTAACTTTTAGAAAAGACAGATACATAATTTTCATTAAAATCTCCTTGCTTTTCAATACACTTTGTCCATCTGTCAACAAGCTTTCGTATTCCCTTATTTAAAAAAATAATTAAGCTGTGCTGTGGGCCTTGAATGCATCAGACGTGAATCTTCTGTCTGATGGGGCAAGGTCAGGACTATAGGGATGATGTTTAAACACAAGAGTGTCGACAGTGTGGGCTGATGTGAGCATACGTGCATCGACATGCAAGATCACAACGCCCTTGGATAGCAGTCCTCTGCGTTTAATCCGAAGTTTAGGCTTCAGCTCTTCGATAAGCGTCTCACTGTAACAAGCACTGTTGACTGTTCAACTTTTTTCCTGGTAATGTTCCATTACTAGCGCTTGGGAATCCCAGAAAATTGTTGACATCAATTTTCCAGCTGATGGTTGACTTTTGAACATTTTCTTGATCGACAGTTGAGGATGTTTCCGTTCCATACTCTGCTGTTCAGGTTTGAATCCATGTATCGTCACCAGTAATGATTCTCTTTAGGAAAATTTAATTTCCCTTAGACTATCGGTCCAACTTTTGTTTGCAGATATCCAAACGTTTTGTTTATGCTCTTCAGGAAGTTGTTTCACACCAGGTACACACTCAGGCCAAAAAAAATAAATAAATAAAAACGAATCATGGCACACTGTGCTTCTTTTGTGCAAAGCACAAGTGGGGCATTAATTTTTGCTTGCAATGCACTTACAAAAGAACTGACGTAACATGTTCACACCTGCACAGCAGTGACTGGGAAGACAGTAGCCTGGAACGGAAGATAAGACAGTGCAGCCGGCAGATGTTTTAATATAACCAAAGTGCGGGTAATTTTTGACTCACCCATGTGCAGTATAACAGCAGCTGTGAAAGTAGCGCAGTTGCGAAAAAACAAGAGAATGTGCTTAAAAATGAATAAATAAGACTAATTAGACGATAATACAGCATTTATAATATCGGTTTCCAGTGTCAACACTTTATAATGTCTGTGTATTGTCAGTACAATGTAAGTGACAACAGGAACTAACTTGTTTCATCAATATTCTACATCACTAGAAGACCCAGTATTATGTTTTGTTTTTTAATACATTGACAGTTGTAATATGTGGCAAATTGCTTCCCATGCCGAGGAGAGAGAGAATTTACCATTGTTATTATTAGTAGTATTAATATTAATTTAATTAAAAAAAATATTTTAAGTCTTCAGTATGGACACTCATGGATATACTTATCTATTTGTAAATAAGAGTTCTTCTGTTTTCCATGATGCTCTGGCAATACTGTGACTGCCAGTATAGATAGTTAAACCGAAATAGTGAGAGAGAGAAGCTTAAGCAATTTACAACATGAGCAGAACAGAATAGCTTTAACCCAGATTTTTATTAATATTCTGTTTTTGCAGGAAAGCGTGATGAGTGCGCCGGTGTACGCCTCTGATGAGGAGGAGTGTGTGTTGGAGTCAACGGCGGCTGATCTCGGCAGCCACGCACATGCCAGGCGCCTTCAGGCTCCAATTACAGAACTTTCAGTCATCGGTCCTGCAGAAACACACACACAGCAGGTCAGACATGCACACAGTAGTCAATATGTTATGACTTCCTTTTACTCCAGCTTTCCCTACACTACACACAGGTTTACAACACAGGTTTTAAATCCAGAATGTCCACAAACGCCCTGGTGTGGCTGCAAGTTTTTTCTCTAACTGCATAGGAGCCACATGTGTTAACTGATTAATGGCAAAGTTGAACTGATTAATAATAAATCTAAAGAAAGTTGTGGCTCACTGTTGGTTGGTTTGAAAATTGATTTGGCGCTTTGAGAAAAAGATCGAACACCCCTGCCCAATAGCCTGAGTGTAATACAGTGAGTGTGTGTGTGTATGCAGGTGAACAGAGGAGAGCGCATAGAGGATAAACTGAGGGTGTTCCTGCGTGTTCGTCCTCTTACAGATGCAGAGAGAGAGCATGGAGAAGATCAGGTGACTTTTTTAACCTCACATACACAGTATAATATGCAATAAGTATAGTAACTGTGTTTATGCACAGGTGTGTAGTATTTTAGTATTTTATTGTTTGTAATGTTTTTAACATGGTTTGTGTGTGTATAAGCAGGGCTCTGTGTGTGTACTGAGTGAAGATACGCTGCTCCTGAAGGCCCCTAAAGACTCTCACAGCATGAAGAGTGCAGAGAGAGGAGTGTCACAGAGTGTACACAAGTTCAACTTCACACGGGTATACACACACACACACAAAATATTTATTTTCCGCTCTTCAACTAACAGCTTCATCCTGATCAGCTCTGTATGCATTCTTCATTTGTTCTTTCTTTTGGCTGTTGACGTCAAAGGGTCACCATGGAAAAAATAGTGCGTCATCTGTTAATATGCACATACATGAGTGCTAATACTCATAAGACTGCACTGTTTAGTTATGCATGTGTGTGTCCTGTATGTGTGTAGATTTTCAAGGAAGCAGCGTCTCAGCATGAAGTTTATGATCAGACGATGAAGGAGATGGTGCGTGACGTCCTTCATGGAGAGAACCGACTTCTCTACACATACGGAGTGACAAACTCGGGCAAGACCTACACCATACAGGGTAACACATACTGCTGGCATGACCTGAACATTATCACTGTACTTGAGACATGATGACGGGTGTGAACAGTAGAGTGTTAATGAATGTCTCTGTGTCACGTGTGCCTCTGTTCAGGCTCAGCAGGTGAAGCCGGTCTCCTCCCCCGAGCTTTAGTTTCTGTGTTCACTGCACTGGGGGGGCAGCTTTATCCCCGTGCAGACCTGAAACCGGTTCTCAAGCAGGAGGTCCGCCGACTGAGCGACACAGAGGTCCGCATCGAAGAGGACAGACGCCACGGTCTGCTGCGAGAGGTACGTGTGAATGAACGCATGCACATAGTGTGTCCTTTATTTGAATGTTAAAGTGAATGGACTGCTGAAAAAGTCTGTGTGTGTTTGTTGCAGGAGGAAGTTTGTAGGCAACGTGGCGGTGTTAATGCAAGCGTTAGTTGGGACAGTGGAATCAGTGGACTCTCAGCCATCACACGACTGGAAGGTGACACACCTAACAACAACAGGATCATACACAGAACTGATGTGATGACAAAAATATATTACACTTTTAAGCAAACATACCAATCAATAGTACAATATACAGATAGACCTGGATTCAAACAAGGCGCACTGAACAGAAATGTTTTGTTGAATAGATGTATGTTAAACTTACACTAAAGGGGAACTTGTTGGATCATCAGGTTTATTTGCATAAAGTAAAGTTTGTCTTTGTGTTGCAGAAACAGACGGAGTGTGTTTGGACATGGATGGAGCGGGACTCTGTGATGTCACTGTGGATAAAACCCTGCAGTTCAGCATCTGGGTTTCATTTTATGAAATCTATAACGAGTTTGTTTATGATCTGCTGGAGCCACCCATGTCTCTGCACACACAGAAGAGGAATACACTGAGACTGAGCGACGACAAACACGGCAACGTCTATGTCAAAGGTGCATATACATGAATATACATAAACATACACAGCAACTATACGGATAAGCATTCAAGCAGGACTAAATTAAAATGTCACACACCAGATACGGGAGTAAATGACCAATAGCACAGTGTGTTGTCACATTTTTGTGATTCTTATTCAAATTTTTTTTTTTTTCTGGGAGTTTATTCACATAGCTGGTCAGTGTATCTGAAATGTGCCACTAAAACATTTTTTTAAGAAGCAGCTGAACTTCTCAGAAGGCGGCAGGGTGGCATAGTGGATAGCACTGCGGCCTCCACCTTCAGGGTTGAGGGTTTGATTCGAGCCTCGAGTCTGTGCGCTTGAAGTGGTTTTCCTCTGTGTTCTCATAGTTTCCTCCCACATGCAGATTACATTTACATTTAGGCAGACTCTCTTATCCAGAGCGACTTACATTATCTCATTATACATCTGAGCAGATGAGGGTTAAGGGCCTTGCTCAATGGCCCAACAGTGGCAACTTGTGTGGTTGTGGGGTTTGAACCTGGAAGTCCTTAGCTCAGGGTCCCTGGAATAGATTGGCACCCTGTCCATCACGTACCCCACCTCGTACCCAAAGTCTCCTGGGAGAGACTCTAGGGCCCCCGCAACCCTGTACACAGTATAAGCCATATTTAAGATTAAAGTATGAATGAATATATGAATTGAATGATGTTCAGGAACCAGACTTCTAAATCAAGCCATGTGACCTGGGTGAACTGGGGATATTGGGAACAGCTGGTATTGTGTTAAATAGCCTTGTGTTTCTCTAAGTGTGGTGTTGTTTTAAACTGATGTTAATGCTAAGTTGAACAGAGTGGTGTTAATGTGTAAGGGTGCTGTGTGCAGATTTGACTTGGGTGAATGTGCGCAGTGCTGATGAGGCATGGCGAGTGCTCACTGTTGGCCGGAGCAACCAAAGCTTTGCCAGCACACACCTCAACCACAACTCCAGCCGCAGGTAAACACACAGAGAGATACTCAACCTCTCAGGTCCTTCATGAAACAAATAACAAAATGAAGTTCACTGTTCAGGCATCATCACAGTTCATTATATTCATGTATGTAACTTGTGTGCTTATGTGTTTCAGTCACAGTGTGTTTACTGTGAGAGTGCTGCATTTCCAGCCAGAAGGGGGCAGCACACAAATCAGCGAGTAAGTTCCACAATTACACATTTCAAACATGTCCAAAAATGTTTTGGATTTTAAAAATGTATGTAAGTATTCAGGTATAGGAACATTGAAGTCAGTTAAAGTCAGGCATATAAATTAAGTCAGGCATTAATTTATAATGCCTTTATTTATTTGTATACAAATATACTAATGGGCGTATTAATATTAATGGGATATTAATGGGTGTATGTGTGTTCTTTCAGGTTGTGTGTGTGTGACCTGGCTGGCTCTGAGCGCTGTAAAGATCAACAGAACGGAGACAGGATGAAAGAGGCGAACAACATCAACACTTCATTGCTCACACTGGGACGCTGCATCAGTGCCATGAGACACAACCAGACGTACAAGTGAGTGTGTGCACTACACAATGTGCACAACACACTAATGTTCCTAAGTGATTATTGTGTTGCCCCCTGGCTGGTACAGTAAGTGTGTTGATTAAGAGTGTTGATTGTCTTGTAGGCAGCGTCCAGCGCAGGTTGTTCCTTTCCGAGACAGTAAACTAACCCGAGTACTGCAGAATTACTTCTTAGGACTCGGCCGCGCCTGCATGATGGTCAACATTAATTCCTGCAGCTCTAGTTACGATGAGACTCTGCATGCCCTCAAGTTCTCTGCCATCGCCACACAGGTAGTACATGACCACAAGTACATTACATTCTGTCGTAAGCACATACACTACCAGTCAAAAGTTTGGACACACCTTCTAATTCCATGGTCTTTGTTTATTTTCTATTTCTTGTCACAATATAAACAATCCTGAAGGCATCAAAAATAATCTTCTTTGAACAGATGTTGAGATATTGAGGTGTGTCTGGAACTTATGCTCTATAAAGCCTTCATAACGACTCTAATCAGGGGTGCTGTTAATTGGTGATTTTTGAGGCTGGTAACTCTAAATGGTAACTCTAAATCTCCTCTGCAGAAGAGTTATGTTTTTGTTGTTTGTTGTTTTTGATGTTACATAATTACTATTAAATAATTACTTTGTGTAAATAGATAAATTCGTGTCCAAACATGGAAAGGTGTGTTCATGTGTAAATGGTACTGACTGTACATTATGCACACACACACACACACTCATACACTGATTTTGTAATAATGTTTCCATCCTAGTTGGTCCATGGTCCTGCCTCTAAGAGTCGAGTGGCCTACATCCTCTCCTTGCTGCGTGATGACGCTGCCCCTATAGATGACACTCTGATGGAAGAAGAGGAGGAGGATAGTGATGACGAGGAGGATATCAGCATGTTCCAGCCTGACGTGAGTGACCTACATCTGGAGTGTGAGCTCTGGGAAATACTGCTGACCATGTACCACTTCAGTTCTTTAGACAGAAGAATGTATTCCACCAGCATTTGACATGCAAATATATGAATAAAAGAAATATATGAAAATATTGGAAATTGTGGAATTTAGATAAAGCACTAAAATGTGGACAGACCCACTTATACATTATACGTACATTTACTAAGATTTTACTAGCATTCAGGAATCTCTCTTTAGTCGCACAAATGTAACCTTTGTGTCTAGGCTTTACTGAAGGCGATTAATGTTCTAAAACGAGAGGTCCTGCGTCAGCGGGAGGAGAAAGATGAGCTAGAGCTGAATATCAGAGAGCAGGTGTGTTCTGAGATGATGGAGGTCATCAACCGCATGCAGCTCGACTTCAGGTAACAAACGCATACACTGCAACACATCGCGCATCAAGTAATACCAACTAAAAATTAAAGTGGTCTTCAATCCAATTGAAATAATTCCGATTAGAGACGCCATCTTAACTGTTTCCATGAACACTAATCCGTTAAAAATGTGTGCTCATATGCACAGACCGTATAAGTATAATCAGAATATAACGCTTTTAACATGCACAAACTGCTTCTGACCACTGTTAAGCATTTAATCTTAAACCAGAAGCATAAGAAGAAGAAAGAGAAGCAGTCCAACTCTGAGGTTAGGTTAGACTTCTCAACTTTTCCAGATAAATCCCCCCTTCTGTGTTATGATGGTTACAAGAATTCAGTCTTATCTATAATTGGTTATATGGATAGAATATTCCAATGTTTATTCCAACAAAGAGAAACAATCAGATATGTTGCATGGCAATTATTTACATATTGAACCGATTTTTAAGCTTTATACCACTGCTCTCCTTCCCATTGAACTTGTATTCTAACTGGCACGGATCGCATCAGACTGTGCATGATGAATTCAAGTTTTTAATGGAATTGCACTGTAAATAATTGAAGTATTTTTTTTTTTATTTCAGTATGATTTAAACTCAACATTTCTGTCTGCCTTTTTGTCTCTGTTTCTGACTGCAGTGAGACGATGGAGAGTGAGAGGGAACTGATGGAGAATCGTTGTGAGAACAAAATCAACAACCTGAAAAACAGCTTAAAGAAATACTACAGTCAGGAGCTAGAGGTGAGACATTAATAACTTGGACACTGTGGTGCTGTCCTCAGCATTATTGATCGCAACACTGTACATTACATTGTACATTATTTAAGAAGTGTTCAGTGTTCTTAGTATCTGAATTCTCAAAAACAATCTGTGTCAAATGAAATGTGCTGAAACCCCTGCGTTTCAGGAGCGAGACGATCAGATCCGGGAGCTCAGTGCAGCGTTAAGAGAGAGGGAGGGAGCAAGCACAGCTCCGACCTTTCCTCCTGTGGTGGAGTGTGATGGGCTACGCCGATCACAGCGTATAGCTACATCGCACAAACACAGCAGCCAGCATGAACATGCAGAGCTGGAACACACTAAAGCTGAATTAGCACACGTTAAATCCGAGCTGGAGCAGTGCAGAGCTGAGCTTGACCTCAAACAAACCGAGCTTACACTCAAAGCGCTGGGTAAGATAAAATACAACACAACACATTGAGTCTGATTCAATGTACTCTCGTTTGCTTTCTTGCTCCATAATTACATAATTTCCTATTTCCATATAGTTCATATATTTTATATTCTATATATATTTTTGTACTGCTGTCAGTAATTAATGATGGGCTGGGACAAGTGTCGATTAAACATAAAAATATGTGAACTGGAAAAAAATTGGAATAACAGGATTATACTGTGTATAAAGAACTATTACTTTACTCTGATTGGACAGTATAAGGTATAAGCTAGTATGCTCCTCGTCCCTCTGGGGCTACGTGGCGCTCGGCACAGCGAGCGACGGGTATACATTCGCCCGTTTCTGTGTCGGGTTGACGATTATATCTGAGCGCTTGGGGGTTAAGGACCTTGCTCATTAGAGCTATAAATAAAAACCTTGATATTGCTGATAGCAACCAAGTGGCAGAGTTGGAACTCAGAGATCTGACTGACAACCAAAAACAGTTGTGTGTGTTTTTTGTAAAAAAAAAAATAAATAAAAAAATTAAAAAAGGTCTAAATGCTCTTCACTCCTGGTAACAAATTCTACGCCCTATTGTGTATTCCTCAGAGCTGAGGCGTTTTCAGGATCATCCCGGAGCCTCCAGCCTGACTGCATCTGCAGAGCGTAAACTCATCGAAGGACAGAAGGTGTGTGATAATACAGTGCTGAATTCACAACTTAGTACAGCAATGCTATGTGGCAGTAAAATTAAGTAGACAGCCTAAATGTACTGAATGACCAGGTGATACAACCGATTGAGTTTTGTTCCCTGAAGGCAGGGCCATATTCCAGGACTCAGATTGTGAAAGAGATGCTCTTGGAGCATGAGGAATCGTTTTCACACACAAACTGGCCATAAGCTAAAGGTGGTCAAATTAAATATTAGATGTGCGTGTGTGTGTCTGTGTTTTTTTTAACCGCCAGGCAGAATGTTTGAGCATGTATTATATTGTAGTGATGTTCAAACCCATCAACCCGTTTACAGCATCAGCATGAGGGTTTGTGTCCATTGAATATTAGCACCCTATCAGCCTACAGATCACGCGTGATGCACTCTGCTAATTTAAACAAGAAATGTGAATAGTGTGTGTGACAGGACCACAATGTTTATAGGATGAATTAAATTCATGAATGAACACTAACCTTGTTTCTTATACTATAGTGCTACAAAGTAGTGAAGGGAACAGGGAGAGGATTAGGTCACAGCAGGTGATACACCTTTGTCTACCAGAGTTTCATCTTGATGTTTCTGTGTGTGTAGACTTTGAGGCAGTTGCGTGCTGATCTGCGTACACTGGTGTTGAAGCTGCAGTCTGGAGGGCGGGCATGCTGTCATTATACTGATGGAGAGAAACTCCGCATATCCCTTAACACTGCCGACTCAACACTAATCAAACAGGTATTATTAACACACACACACCCTTGTTGCACTGTCCTTAATTCAGCTCATTAAACAGGAACACACACACACACACTGTACTCACACTGTTTGTGTTTCAGGATCAGATGCTGATGGATCTGCTCTCGACGATGCAGCTCCTTAAAGCTCAGCTCCATCGAAAAGATGAGACTCTTGCAGATCTTAAGCGACCTTTCACCCCTGCTTCTCCTGCGACCCCTAGCTCCTGCAGCAGGCGTGGCTGTGGAGTTGCCGTCGCGATGGTGGAGAACCAAGCCCCAAGCAAGCGAGGGTTTTTGCGGCTCTTCACACCGTCACGCTGCAACAAAACAAGAGGGAAAGCAGACAACACAACACCGTACGCCCGCATACTGCGCTCACGCCAACCCTCTCCCCCACCAAGCCCCGCCCTCACACGCAGAGGCAGGGTGTAATGATGCTCACCTGACCCCTTGTTTTTCTGACTTTTTTTCAGGAGAGAGCATGTTAATTGGGTCACTTGCCAACTCTAATCCCTTTCTGCCTTTTCAATTTTCACATGCATGACACTGATATGAACCTTTAACACACTTAATCTAACAAGTCAGCTAATTAACAAACTCGGGTGAAGTTGTCAGCACGGACACTAACAGGTGCAGGACAGGGAGTTCTCCTGGACCGGGGTTGAAAACAAAATGGAAAGCAAAATGTTTAATTAGCCAGGCTTTACAGATTAAGGATTCTGCATCTTTTCCTCTGTTCATATGTATTATACTAAACTATGCATTTGTGTCACATATTTATTATACTGTTACTTTTAATTAATTCTTCATTAACCCGTAATTACTGCAACAAGCTATTCATTAAGCTAAAGAGCAGGATGAAGGAGGATTTTCTTAATTAACTACTCATTAACAGCTCATTAGAGTAATAACCATTGTGTTAATGAAGATAATGTAGATATTTTATATACAAGAATATTACAACATATTGCAACATCAACACTATCTTCATATATATCAATGCTATATATACAGTATGATTGTATATATATATATAGCATGTATGATTACCATTCATTTCCATCATTAACAGATTATTGGTTTATTATTTGACAAGATTGATTTAGAAATAATGATTATAAACACACAAAAAAAAGAAAACTATTTCTTGGAGTAAAATATTTAGCAGTAAGTATAAACATTTAATGAGACACTAATCCAGCAATGACGGTATAAATAATATGTGACTCTTAATGTAATGTTTGAACCGAACGTTTATTCCATATGGCCCACAGGATCAATGTTCTTGCTGGAGTAAAAATGGTTCAAAGCTTTAATGTTGCAGCACAAATTTGTACAGTTTTGTAAGAGATCTGCACAATTAACCTAGCTGTGTGTGTTTACACAGAGTTTCTCGAGGCATTTATATCTTTTATTATCATATATTTTTTTCTTTTTAATAATATTGATATGAGCAGTGTGTCTATGCTAATAGTCTTGTGTGTGTGTGTGGTGTGATTTATAGGCTGTAATTACATATAGACACATGATAAATCTGTATGCTGTTAATCACTTTATATGTGTTTATATGTGTTTTGTGTAAGGCACGCTGCTTGGATCGAATAAAAGACATGGATACAGACATGACTGTGATTGCTTTCTCACACACACACACACACACACACACACACACACACACACACACACACACACACACACACACACACACACACACACACACAGGATGCATCAGGTTTGAGGATGATTAACCCTACAGTGATGGCCAAACTATTAGGACAACATGTATTATGTATTGCTCATCCTGTGCACAAATCAGGTGATGTCTGGCTGAAGATTTGTGCTAATTAGAATCAGTTGATTTAGTTTTAATATGTGGCAACACTCATCTCTGCACAAAATTGGCTAAAACTAGGGAATTCTTAAGTAAATTATACACAAATGTGGAAAATTTCTGTACATGATCTTCAGGAGGCAGTCAAGCAGGCATGGATTGAGCAAATAACACCAGAGTACTGCAGACATCTTTTTCACCCTATGCCCAGCCGGATCCATCAGGTTTGTAAAGAATAAAGGATTTTAGAGTAAATATTGATTGTTGTTTACCAATTCCAGTGCATGAAATAAATTATTTCATTATCACTGTTTTAAAAATATGAGAATGTCATTAAAACATTGATTTTTACTTTTGTCTCAATTATCTTTGGCCACCACTGTAAAGCACAGCAGTGAAATGCATGAAACATAACTTTATAACTTTCTCACTTATCAGACAAACATCTGCTCTGAAATATTTATTCTATTTCCTTATTAAATGTACGAGGATGAGTCAAAAATTATCTGAACTCCCGATATATCAACACTTCTGTTGGCCGCACAGTCTTATCAGCACTTTCCAGTTAAGGCTACTGTCTCCTCGGTCACTGCTGTACAGGAGTTAACATGTTACATAATTGTGGTATGAGCAAAAATAGATGGCCCACTTGTGATTCACAGGAGAGTATAAACAGAAGTATTTGTATATCAAGAACAAGTTCAAAAGTCAACCATCAGCTGGAAAATTTATGCTTACAGTATTTTGGAATTCTCAAGGGCTAGTGCTGGAACATTATCAGTAAAAAGTTCGACAATCAACAGTGCACGTCACAGTGAGATGCGAATTGAAGAGTTGAAGCCAAACCTCCAAATTGAACGCAGAGGACTGCTATCCAAGGGTGCGTCCTGACCACACTGTCGACATTCCGCAAAAACTATTTTAAGTGTTAAAGGATCCTCCCTATAGGTCTGATCTTACTCCATCAAACCTCCATCTTTTTGTGAGTGCAAAGACTCACTTCTGATGAAGAAGTGAAGATATCAGTGCAAAACATTTTTTAATAAAGGAATACAAAAGTTTTTCCATAGATATATTAAAAAGTGTATTGAAAAGCAAGTAGATTATGTCAGTATTTATTTTTTAATTAATGGAAATAAATTCAACAGCCAGAGTGGATAATTTTTGACACCCTCATATAATACCATGTCCAAACTTTGATAACATTTTCATTCAATTTCGACACTAAGGAAATACACATACACTTCCCATTCAACCGTCACACACAAAAAACACATTTTCTGATCTGTCACGGTGTGCAGCTTTATTTAAAATAATTGTACAAAATTCCTATTACAGAATCAGACACCACTGAATATTGAGTCAAGTGATCAGAACTACATCTATGACCATCTCCCTGAACTGTCACCAGCAGGAGGCGCTGGTTAGTCAAGTTTACTCTCATCATCATCAGTAAATTCTGTACTGTAAGTATCCTTTAGTACACCAGTTTTCCCTGAACTGCCTCCTGCAGGAAGTTCTTCCTTCACTGTTCGCAAGAACCAATAGTCACACTGGCAAACGTGAGACAACCCTAAATTTCATCAGTGTCATGCTCCTGTAGCACATTTCAAAAAGTTTATTTCGGCAAATAATGCACGTACAGGTTATTTCTGAGCAAACTGATACGATCAATCTGTACAAGATAATAACATGGTTAAGTGTATCAGGATGTGTGTGTGTGCGTGCGGGTGTGTGCGTGGGTCAGGGTGTGATGGACGACAAGTCGAGAGGAGACACTCTCCGAATGGGTGTGGTGGTGTTGTACACACTTTGCAATGTGTGTGTGGCCGTGTTCAGTGGGTTGAACACACTCTGCTCAGAAGATGATTCTCCCTGTTCTCGCACGGCTGAGATCTGACGCAGCAGAGCTTTTCCCTCCTCACGTGCCTACACACATACACATACAAACGGTCTCAGGTTTAAGAAAAAAAAAAAAAGTGCTGCACAACACATGCTTTTTAATTGAAGACACAAATGACATACTTTCACAAATGTTCAGTTTTGTTCACACAATTGTCTGTACTTTGTACATTTAGAATAATTTTCATGTCCTGATGGTGTTAATACAGCACATGAAAAAAATATATTCACCATTCACTATAAAAGTCATGCCTGTACACATACTCATTTATGTAGTTATCCAATCAGCCAATTGTAAGGAAGGAGAACAATGCATTAAATCATGTAGGTAAAGGCCTCACAGACACCGGACAGTTAAAGAAAGAAATCACCAATTATTATTATTATTATTATTATTATTATTTACTGGCAGAGACTGGTTTGGGTGAGTCTCTGCCCATGACAGATTCAGATTGCTGTTCTTGGATGACAGGAGTAGAACCAAAAATGGTTTCCTGTTCCTGTAGCTCATCCAACTTAAGGTTAAATGTTTTGTGCATGCCAAGATGCAGTTCTGTAAAGTGTTTATCTTTTGATAAACTATATCCTTCCTGAATCAAGAAGTAATGAACTACTCAAACAGGTCACAGCGATCAAAGTTGTCCCTAATCTGACATTTTATGTGATCACTACATGAAGCTCTTATCCATCGTGTTGCTGCCACATGACTGGTTCATTGGATAAGCTGCATAAGTAAACAGGTTTACAGGTGTTCTTAATAAAGTGGACAGTGAGTGCATATACAGCAACAAGGTCTTACGTTCTGCCAGACAGTATTGCACGTTATTGTGTATGTGTGTATATGAGAGTGGGAAATACTCACTTCATTGTAGTCACAGCAGCGTTGTGCACACAGTGATGCCTCGTCATACAATTTGTTCTTGAAATAATACTGACCAAGATAACGCAATGCCGTGCTCACCTCCACGTGCTCCAACTGCTCCTGCACACATGCATGTACAAACAGGTTTAACAACCAACACACCCAGACACTAACTGTGTAGGTGCTAAATTAACCCCCAGCAATGTTCATTTTCATAGTTTTGATCAGACACACAGTTTATGGCCAGTGGCCAGATTGTTTAAAAAAAAGTGTATTAAATAGTTGTTTAACCATGTTCAGGTGTATTTAGTGATATTATCAAATACTGAATTTAAGCACTATTACATGCAACACATCCAAAAGCTCATTAACTATTAAAATAACGTCTCACCTAAACACCTTCACCAACACCTAAGTCAGGGTGTTAAACGCTTACAGTACAGCATTAAATACTGTAACAAATGACATTAAAACTCAGTCTTACTACAACAGGATTAAACTACAATACAGGATTAAAGCAGCTTTGTGCTCACCACTCTTTATTACAGTTTAAGGTTGTACATAAGGCTCATTTTCCAAAGTTAAGCTTTCTCGCTTCAAACCAGGTGATGATCCCTGTTATAAATGTAAATGTGGAAAGGTGTCCCTCATTCATATGCATTGGACATGCCCTAATGTTGAAAAAAATTGGAGGGATGTCTTTCAAATCTTATCTCACATACCGAGGTACAATCTAGAGCCAAACTCCATGGTTGCCCTTTTTGGCATCATTGGTGAGGAGAGGTGATAAGCATTTAACCCCAGCTAATGATATGATATTTACTTATTATCATAGTATCATATGTATATATCAATATATAACATGTGGTAATACATTTTGTATTAGAAAATTTATACAAGTTTTTATTTTTCTGAAGTGTGTTTTTGGCTGACTCTACTTGGAACGCACACTAAGTTTATCTTGTACCTTCTGTTTTTGCTTAAAAATCAATAAAAATAACCTTGAAAAAAAAAAAGTGAACTGTAACTGTGTCGCCATGTTTCACGATTTTATAAATACTTTGCTTAAATGTTAAATTTTAAAATATTTTCTTACAATTCCAAACCACACAGAATGCTGTGCTGCCTGCCAGAATGTGACTAGTTTAAAGAGCAACACCTGTAGGACCATAGAGGAACTGCAACATTTTAATATCTCAAATGTTACAGTATAACACACTGTATATAAATTAAGTCAATAAAAAAAATATTTTGGAGTCAGTGTGTGATACATGTATAGAGACACAAAAGAATTGTGATATGTAACTGAATTCATTTTCCCCATCTCTATTAATCATGCTCACAATTTTAAATACTGAGCGCATTAAAGACCCTTGTGAAATTTGTCTCACAGCATTAAATACTAATTGTCATAACAATTAACACATGCAGCATTAAACATGCTCACAACTCATATCATTAAAGGGTTGATATGACCCTCACAGTAGTAAACTCTCATTCACACAACAGTCATGCAGGTATCAGTCAATACTTATCGGAATGTTACTAAACTTTCATAGCATTAAAACTCTTACAGCGTTACACACTTACCCCACAGGAGAAAATGTCCTGGATGTAGATTATGTAACATTGAGCTGCATCATCAGACTCGTTCAGCTGCTCATGAAGCCTGGACACGGACACACATGAACACTGTTCATCGCTAACACACTCACTTGTTACATATAAAACTTTGCAGTAATAATATTGATAATGATAAATATTATCATAATACTAATATTAGTAACAATAATACTTGGCAAGTTTGAGCAGTGCCATCCTCTCCACATCTCCCACGGAATATGCTCGCCAGTAACACTGCAACAAACACACACACACACCATATCAGCACCACCCACATCATCATAAACATAATTCAGATGATGTTCAGAGCTCTTTACCTTTTTAGCTTCAACCTGCTGTGAGAGTTTTTCATAACATTCACCAAGAGCAACAAGCATGCGGGAGTCATTGGGCCTGAAACAAACACACATTCAGTGATAATGCTGGAAAAAAAGAAAAGAAAAAAAAAACCCAGAACATTATTTTCTTAAAAAGTAACAGAATTTTATTTTTCCTTTACACTCTTATGGGGTTCAGTAACCCATCTGCAATTTATGTACCATACTGAATAGCAAACAGTACAGTAACTAAATCAGTGGTGAAATTAGTTTTACTAGTTGTATTCTTATCAAAAGCACCATAACGAACAATACTTTGTAAAACACTAGCTAATTTAAACACGCTTCCTTGTAGTGAAACTTAAAGTCATGTCTGATAACGAAAACGTACTAAATTGTTATTTAGCTTAAGATGAAGAATGTTGGGCTAAAAACACATTTCCACATCTGATACAAATTTGTTTCTGTCTGATCACATTTCTCACTGCACTTCAGAACTTATCATCATAATACTCACAAACACACTACACACCTGAGCTGGTGAGCCTTCCTGTAGTAGTAGAGCGAGTAGAAGGGCATCTTGAGGATTTCGTAAGTCTGACCGAGTCCGTACCATGCCCGGTAATCCCGCTTATTCACCTCGATTGCATGTCTTGTGCAAACACAGATGTTTTTTTAATATATGTTACACAACATCTGGTCAGTTTGCAGATGTACAGTACACCAAGTATTAATAGACTGGGTGGGGGTGCCAGTACTTCGTGCAGGGCCGCAATCAGTGATAAAGCACTACGAGCTGACCTGTGTAGTGGTGGAATGAATTTATCTACAATATACTACATAATACAATACACTGTGTAGTGTGTTTGATGATGCCTGGATCATACCAGTCGAATGAGACGGTGTTAATTGTGGTGTGCTAATATAGCACATATAGTCCTGGATGGTGTTTAATGTACTAGCAGAGCAAGACAGCGTTAATTAGGATGTGTTAATTGTACCTGTAGGCCTGGATGGCAGCGGACGTGTTCTTCATCTCCATGTACTCATGGCCCATCAGCGTCCAGGCCCCGAGACAGCGAGGGCTTAGTTTCAGTGCTCGCTGGAAATACAGAGCCGCTTTCTCATGTTGACATCGCATGCTGTAGTAATTACCTAAATAGTTATAAATAATTAAGTTAACAACCCTGTGCTGCTTCTCCCTGTGTTTGTTAAAAAAGTGTTTTTTAGATTTTCTATGTATACAGTAAATATTAATCATTCATATTAAAAGAACAAACATCTGGATCAAACAATTAGTCTTTTTATACAGTAAGAAATTAGTGTAATGTGTGTGATTACTGACCAATGACACAGCAGGTCTCCACTCTGTACTTGTCTATTTCCACCAGGCTGTGGGCAAGATAGCTCAGCTCTGGCTTCATACTCTAACAAACAAACACACACACTTTGTTATGAATCATTAACACTTGAGATTTTGTTGTAATGGTATTCTTTTTATTTTATTCTTTTTTTTTTATTGCTCTCAGCTGCTCCCAGTTCTGATATGGGTATGATGTCATCACAGGAAAACAAGCTAAAATCTTTAAGCATCTGATAACGAGTTAATACCAAAACCTCAGCTTTCTGTTTAACGCACATGTCTTATGCTCCCCTGTGATCAACACTCTGTAAGTAGGATTTGCATATGACAAGAGAGTTCTCTTACCCGGACATATAGCAGGTTAGAAAACGTGTCCATGTTCTCGATGCGGAATGGATCCTGTTCACGGAGCTCGTTAAACAAATCCAACGCCTGGTCAATATCTGCACGCGCACACACACACACCAAAAAAAAACCTACAATAAATATTGTTCTTTCTGGGACACTAAGAGACTCAGTGTGTGAGGGAGCATGTGTATTATCTATAATATTTTGGGAGTGGTGTGTGTTCATACAGTGTATATTCATAGAGTGTAATGGAACATTTGTTATCCATAATGCACTGAAAATGTCAACCTGGTTTACTAATGTGAACTTATGTGTGCTGTGGGAATTGCCTGGAGTCTATCTCAGGAAACTTAGGGCATGAGGCGGGGACTGGGTGCCAATCCATCACAGGGCACACACATACACAAACTCATTCACACACAACAGGCAATTTGATGTCAAATAATCTTTTGGACTGTGAGAGGAAAAGGAAACCAGAGTACCTGGAGGAAACCGACCAAGCACAGGGAGAACATGCAAACTCCATGAACACAGGGTCTGGAATCTAACCAGGACCCTAGAGGTCCAAGGCGTCAGTGCTAACCACTAAGCCACCGTGCCGCCACAGGCTTTTAAATTTTTTTATTTCAATTTTAGTTCAGGCTCCATTGTCTCAAAACACACAATTAAAGTGTCAACATTCCAGACCTCGAATGTTGTGGTAGGCGACAGCGATCTGGGAGATGATGTAGGTACTCTTGGAGAATCCAGCCTCCTTTAGACTCTGGTATTTCTGCAGTGCCTCTGTAATCATCTGCAGCTCTGTGTACATGTGGGCCATGAAGAAGTCCCTCACCCAACAGTCGGGCAAGGATAGAGACTTCAGCTAAAGACACACAGACAGGTGCTTCGGTTACAGACTTTCAGACAAAAGCAATAACAATAACAGACACAGTCAAAAGTCTACTATCTGTGTGTGTGTAAGAGTAACTGAAATTTGAAGTAAACTTAATTTGCATCTTCTTTCTAGTGATGACAGATTGTGTTAAATGTATGTGGTATTAGGTTCAGACACTGTTTCATATACATGTTGAATAGCTATGGAGTGAAGTATAGAAAGTACTTAAATTACAGTGAAGTATGTTTCCTTTAACTCATCAGAAATCCAGGACTAGGTGTTTAGTGTGTACTATAGTGACAAGGTTGATAACACAGTGTGTTGACCGTGTTAATGAACAAGTGTGTGTGGTGCTGCTCAGAGAGAGTGTGTTAATGACGTAGAGCATGTGGGGTGTTGAAAGTGAGCTTGTGTTTTTGAGAAACACTGTGTAGTGTTTAGAGTGGATTTGTGGCACTGATGGCATGTGTGGTGTAAGGAATGATCATGTGGTGTTGAGTGACAGCATCTGGTACCATATCAATGTTAGTGATGAGGTTGCAGAGCTCGAGCCAGGCGCCCCAGTGTAAAGGGAGCGAGTGTGTCGCCTCCACAAACACATCCACTGCTTCCTTCATCAGATCCAGCTTCCTCAAAACAACCCCATACCTATACATAAAAACACATGGTCATATAAACACAAACACACAATGACAGCCTTACAACCTCATATCATTTGGAAAATTGCAAAAATATGTTTCTCTTTAGCAAAAATTTTAATCAGAAAGAAATCCTAGCACTTTAATGATGCTTAGTGAAAAGGGGGAAAGCATCTATGCTAGTTGGACTGACAGACTTCCCGCCTAGCTCTGTATTTATAATCCATAATCTACTTATGGAGAACATTACTGACACTTTTAAGAACAATGAGTCAATACAATAAGTCAATCATCCCACAGAGTCTCTACCTCATCAGATGAGGAAAAATATATTTGTATGTTTGATTTACTGGCATTCTGTACATTTCTTTACTTGACTGATTTTTTTAAACATGCAAATTAGTGAAAAAATTAATCTATGATTAAATGGATAAGTTTTGCTGATTAAATTGCTACTAATGCCAAACTGAAAATGAACTAAGATCTGAACTGTTCCAAAAAGCAACACAACGCTGTACTATAGCAAAACGTCAGAGTGAAATACAAAACTACATTACAGTACTTCAGCTTCCTATTGGTGCACAGGGGTATAATAAACAATTGAAGAATAGGAAAAGGCCTGAATTAAAGCATGTGGCTTGTGCGAAGTGTGTGCATTTACAGGTAGAGGGTGAATCCATCCAGTTCTCCAGCGGTGTGTTTTTTGCTGAGCTCCACTCTTAGTTCTCTCAGTGCTTCGTTACGTACCTGACCCTTCTCCAGAGGACCTAGACACAGTCACAAACACACAAAGCAAATGAAACTTAACACAGTCTCTAAACATTAGCAATGGGAAACACCAGCGACAATCCCGATATGATATCATCATGATAAATTAGTACTAATTCAATTTATATTGAGTATCATGATTTTATAATACCCTAATGCAATAATTAATTTGTATTATGCTTTTTAAGACCTTGAACCTTTAAAAAAAAAGAAGAAAAAAAAAGTTCTACTTAACTTAATACCTTAATTTTATTCGACAGCTTCACAACTGAATTGAACAAGAGTAATTAAATGCTGCCCATTCCTTATAGCAATAGGCCAGCATTTAAACAATACAAACCAACTTCAAATACAATAGTTTAACATTTAAGCCATTTAAAATTAATAAAAAAAAAAAAGCTAAAGTTTTCCTAAGCCAGCACGTATCCGCCATATTTATTATTTCTAAAACTTCAATTCACTCCTATCGCTGCCTCAAACACCTCCAAAGTCACCTTGACGATGAGCACATATTGAGCAGTTGTGAGTATGGAGACATGTGCAGCTTCTAGCACATTTTGAGTTAGTTAGTGAGAATGTTTTTTGAGACTGGTGCAAGTGTGTATAAGGGTTTTGAGACTTATTTGCTGGCAGCTTTTAGAGAAAAAGGCTCATCGGAGGCTTTTTAAGCCAGATCAGATAGAAATGTCCAAATGTGACTTTTGATAATGTAACGACATAAAAACTCAGAACAAACGTTTTGTTGTGCCACTCAGAAACTCGTACACTCATTGTTCAATCACTTGTTATAGACGATCAAACAGAAAACCAGCCGATTCCAACCGGCCCAATCGATCAGTGCATCTCTATTATACCGTACATATAAAAAATAATTGGGAGAAGAAAAAAAAAGGTATTAAATAGATTTTGGAGTCAGTAGCGATACATGAATTGCCACACAAAATAAATGTGATACATAACTAAACAATTTTCCCCATCTCTAATAAACATCATTAATTACTTTGAAACTAATGATCATACTGTGTTATAAATATTTGATTATCAATGATGAAAAAATTGTGAGTGTGTCTCACCAAGACTGTCCACTGTCTCATCGTCCTTTTTCTTCTCTCCTGACTGAAAAATACAAAAAACAAATGCTAAAAACAGCAGAGCACACATCACAAACTAGCGCAAACAAACATTGATCATACTGGTGGAACACTTAACACCCACCAAATATGATACACACTGAATACGGTGACAGTGACAGTGCTCACCAGGTAGCGCGAGTACATGTAGAGAAAGTACGCTTTCTGACTGTGGCAGTCACGCAAGAAATATGCTGCCCGGTCATATTCCTTTAGATCAAAATATGACTTTGCCAAACATAAAGCATCCAGGTCGTGAGCTTCGTCCTAAACACAGAGACATGAGGAGAATCAGAAGAGAAAAGGGACTGAGAATGGTGCAGTAACAGACCTTGATTTAGGTTTTAGATTTGAAATAATCTTCTTCCCATGTAGTGAACTATGGGAAAAATTAAGAGTTGTTTAAGAGTGTTTTATTTAACTATAAAAGTCAGTTCATATACAGATTCTAATGCCACACAGAGAGCATAATCTGAGCATCATCACTGCCCCTAAGAACAGTGTGTGAAAATGATCAGCTTTCATGTAAACAAATTCTTCAAATTAACCAAATTCAGCTAATCTAGAAATCATATAGATTAAATAAATTTATGGTACACACTTTTCATATAAAGAAAATAATGAGGAGCATTGTAATTGCTGAGATTAATTAAACATACTGACCTCAGTGACTGGTGGTGGAGAGGGAATCTCACTCAGTGGGAGAGGATCGAGAGAAAAGGCCAACTCGGATGCCCTGTATGCACACACACATACATAAACATGCACAAACACACAATATATTTTATTCTCATCGTCATATTCAGAATGCACAATACAGATGGTGTGGAGATTAAAAATTACTCTGAATTATATATACACTTTAAGAAGTGCAGAATATTAAAAACATTTACACAATCAGTGTGATATAAAGTGTGATATAATTCCATTTCTGTTTGTATCAGATAATTCTGTACATACTTTGGAAATGAATTTATTAAATGATTAAATAAACACATTTTCTGTAAGAGAGCTGTCTAAATAATAAAATGCTTTATATCCAACACTGTAAGCGTGTTCAAGAAAAAACAAACAAACAAATGAATAAATACAATAAAACCATAAAGGAACATTGCTGTTTAATGTGTGAACAGCTACATTATAAGAAAATGTAAAAATACCTGGTTTAAACTATATTGAGATTTTTATTGACTGGACATTGATGGGGGATGGAAAGAAAAAATATATAAATCTAAGTGAATGTAATACTGTAAATACAATCAATTGTAAATTTAATTACAAGTGTTCCGAAAGCAAAAGCATACAATTTCAAATGTATTTAGTCGGTGTAGTGTTTTGACATCGAGTTTTTTGTCAGTGTAGTATTAATTTTACTTGACATAGTTTTTTAATGTTCAGAGTTTAGTCAGGGTTGTTTTAATGTTTAATGTTCAGCGGGTGTAGTGTTTTAACATTTAGTGCCAGTGTAGTAGATTAAAGTTTAGTGTTAATTCTGTGTCGTGTTTTAAGATCTACTGTTTAGCTAGGCGTAGTGTCGTAATGTTTAGTTTTTGGTTAGAGTAAATCAATCACAATAATACTCCATAACAACATTATGCCCACTGACAGGTGAAATGTATAACATTTGTTACATCTTGTTACAAAGGTACCTGGAAGGGATACATTAAGCAGGAAGTGAACCTTTTTTCCTGAAATCGTTGTGTTGGAAGCAGAAAAATGGGCAAGTGTAAGGATTTGACTGATTTTGATAAGGGCCAAATTGGGGTGTGTCAACAATTGGGTGCAAAAACTGCAGCTTTTGTGGAATGTTTCCGATCTGCAGTGTTCAGGACCTACGAAAAGTAATCCAAGGAAGAAAAACTGCTGACAGGGTTGTGGGCAGCCAAGACTCATTAATGCATGTGGAGACATTAATCCAATAGGAGTATTCTAGCTCAAATAAGTGAAAATGCTCATACAGTCAATGATGGAAAGATGTTAAAACACACAGTGCATAGCAATTTGTTGTGTATGGGGCAGCACAACCACAGACCAGTCAGGGTGCCCATGCTGACCCGTGTCCACTGCCAAAAGTGCCTACAGTGGGCACATGAGCAAGGAAAAGAAGGACAGTATGGGAAAAATAGGAGCTGGCAGAGGCAGAGTGACGCTTTGGGCAATGTTCTGTTTGGAAACTTTGGGTTCTGCCAATCATGTGGATGTAACTTTGACAAGTACTACCCACCTCCTCAACACTGTTGCTGACAGTATTTCCTGATGTCAGTGTCTATTTTCAGCAGGAAAAAAAAATGCAGAAATATGCAAATTATTCTGCACTGTGAAAATGCACTTCTGGTTGGATGCCAACTGTATTTCGGTGCCTTGTACCTACATGTGCAGTGACAAAGTTGAATCTAATCTAATCTAATCTAAATTGTATACCTTGAAACTGCAAAAATTATTAAAGAATGGTTTGAGCAACACAACATCGAGTTTAAGGTGTTAACCCGGCCTCCAAATTTTCCAGATTTTATTCAAATTGACCATCTGTGACATGTGCTGGAAAAACAACCATGATACATGGAGATCCTCTCTCACGACTTAAAGGATCTCTTACTCTTACTCAGCAAGCCAGTTCATCAGATTTAATTCCTTGGATCATTTTTGGTATATCCTGACCACGGCAGCTTGGGAGCATCCCACAAGAGCTGCAGTTTTTGTTCTTGCTCTGACCCAGTTGTCTAGCCATTACAATCTGTCCCTTCTCACAGTAGCTACAGTTTCATTCATACAGTCATAAATGGCCAGGGCTCACTGGGGAGTGAGGGTTGGCCGGTGTAGTCTGATCAAATAGAGAAGAATGTATAGATTAAACTGAGGAAAAGCTTAATGCTGGTTGTGACAGAAAGGTGTCAGAACACACAGTGCTCACTCTTATGGTGGCAAAAATAGAGGAACCTACTCAATATTAAGCAGATTGTCATAATTTTATGGCTGGTCGGTGGTGTACGTGTGTTTTATATATATAAAACTTAATGTTTAGTCGGTGTAACGCAGTGCTTCACAGTAAAATGTTATAGCGCTGACTCGAGGACAGACGGAATAGTTACTAGAAGTTTCCACCATAATTATATTGCGTCGTAGTTATAGAACATTAAGTAATGTGAAAATGAGTGAAATTATAAATACATTCATTAATCACTCTCAGGTAACTCATGAATACAGACATTAGCCCCACGGCTAACAGCTCAAACATTTCAGGAAATAACACACTGACTATAGGGTTTCTGTATACTATGTGAAATAGAATAACTCACCACTTCACACTGTGCACCAGTCCGCGCTCCTTACATTGCGATATCATAGAAATCAGCTGCTTTTTAATCTGCACCAAGTCGCTAAACTCACTGCTCAGAGCCGCCGCCATTTTTTCGTGTGTTTGTGTGACGTCACCGTGCCGGAGCAAAGCTCCGTTCTGATTGGACACATCGGCATGGGCTGTGTTCCAAATCTAGCTAATCATTTCTCATATGTAGTGCACATAATATTTGCATTCGGGAACTGTTTCAGGCAGCACTAGTGCACTACATAGGAGACAGAAATATAGTATCCATTAATTCACATTTATCTTGCCCACCCTACCTCCAGGGTTGTTTTTGGGAGGTGGAAGGAAATTAAAATGTATTAAAAGGTTAAAAAAAAAAAAAGGAAATTCAAATTTGGAGTTAGTACAATTATTTTGGGAAATATGTAGCATGTGATGAGGCACAATAGCTTAGAGTTAGCACCATTGCCTTGCACCTCCAGAGTCCGGTGTCAACTCCCATCTCAGGTCTGTGTGCGTGTGCATATTCTCCCCATGCTTGGTGGGTTTCCTCCAGGTGCTCTGGTTTCCTCCCACAGTCCAAATTGAATTAAAATTCTAATGTTATTTGCTACATACACAACCATACACAATATCATATGCAATGATATGCTTAACATGCAGATATGAAGATTAGGCTAATTGGCCGATCTTCATTGTAAGTCAGTGTGACAAAAGACATCATCCTGTGTACATCGGCATCTGGTGCTATTCTGACCATGTGCATTACCATATCTGCAATTTCATCATGGACAGCAAGTAAGAGACTGAACGTGAAATTCTCTGTGAAACTGAGCAAATTTGCCACAGAAAGGTTTGACTTGAATTCGGCACATTTTCACTGATGCTGCAAGGAGTTGTTCAAGGTGTTTTGAGTGGCACACTCGCAAGAGCAGAAGAACATACATGTAAACAGAAGAAGACGAGAGATCAGGAAGACCTTCAACAAGCATCATTATAGGTGACAAGACTTGGGTATATGGGTACCATTCTAATATGAAGCAATGAAGTCTTCACAGTGGAAGAGCCCATTATCTTCACAACCAAAAAAGGTGAGACAGGTCCACAGCTTGACCAAGTGCATGCTTATGTCTTTTTCAACATTCGAGGCATTGTGAATCAAGAGTTCGTCCCCAGGAGTCAGACAATCAATAGCGAATTCTACTGCCAGGTTTTAAGGTGTCTGAGGTGGGCGAATCTCAAAACTTTTTGCTACCCCTCTTTAATACAGTATATGTATTAACATAACATACAACAACATAGCCAGGTAGGATAAAAGGAACAGAAGATAAAAAAACCCAGAAGAATGGCTAAATAAATAAATAAATAACACAGTGTTTTTTTTGGAAAATTTTATACTTTCTAAATATTCTATAATGCCATTTTTTATACAAGAAAGAGAGGTATATACTATTTTTAAATTTAATTTAGGTAATAAAATACTTATCAAGTATAAATATTACATTTTTTTCAAAAATATCTAGCTTCCTCCTCCTCCTCCTTGTAGTGAAAATAATAAATAAATAAATAAATTAATAAAATAATGTCTTTTAAAGGAAAAAATAGGAAACATACTTTGAAGTAAAACAAGAATATCTGAAAAACATGTTTCTGTATAATCCCAGTGCAATTGTTTCAGGAGCAAAGGTACAGATAAGGCAGCTGGTGTATTATATATTATATCCTTTTAAAAACTTCAAGTAATTAAATGTTTGACAAGGTAATATTTATTTAAATGACATTTCTTTATTATATATTATTTATTTAAATATATTATATTTATATGGTCTAGAATTTCTTTCCATCGACACAAAAAGACGAGACACCAGTGCAGACGTCACTTCCTTCAAGCGTTACCCGGGTAACATAAGCGCTGGCCAATGTAATAGTAAGGATTCAGTGAGTAAATTAAATATAAAATTATTGCGTCATTTAATATTATGTCATACTCGAAAATAGTGTATAATTATCTATATATATAATTATTTATATATATAATATAAATATATATTGTAAGTCCATTTTTTTCGCGCTCTAGCATGGCGCAATGACTAATAGGATTTTTTCATATCCACTTCCGGCGGAAGTGAAGCCCTATTGTTCACTCGTTCCCTAAACCGTTTACAGGTTTCTTTAAACGGAACAATTTCGCTCCCTGCAGTTTGGAATCGCACTTAATATGGCTGACCACTCTGTGCGAGATACTGTGCAGGGAACAACAAGCCGATCGGAACGCAGCCGCTGATTTGTATTAACGCTGTAGCAAACGGGGTTCGTTAAAGAAGACTTTCATAAATAAGAAAGCGGAGTGTGTATTAAAGAGATGGAGAATGAGAGCTCGACGGCAGAGGAGAGAGGAGTGAGCGCGGCGCAGAGGCGAGCGGAAATCCGCCGCAGGAAACTCTTAATGAATTCCGAGCAGAGAATGAACAGAATTGTGGGATTTAATAAAAACGACGAAGAAAGCAGCGGTGAGAAAATTATACATTAAATATTATACTCCTGTCGCTCATTCTGTCGGCGGTTTAATCTAGGGATAAGAGTCTATGCTGCTGTTACTGCATCAGGCCTGCTGTGTTTGTGCGTTAGGGAATAAATAATTAAATTCCTGCTGGTGATGTCACTGCTCAGACACACCTGATTCAACAATAGGTGTGTGTGTGTGTGTGTATGTATGTATGTATGTATGTGTGTGTGTGTGTGAATGTGAGAGCAGGCACATGGAGTATTGAGGAAAGCCGGCCCTCTGATGTGTGCCTGATAACCATGGGCAAATTTTCAATACGCATAAGCTCATTTATTTCGCAAAATAGCAATAAAAAAATGATCTGAAACATTGCCCCCCCCCCCCTTTCTAACTGAGTGAGAACAGATTCCTTATTTTTGTCTATTTTTGAGACAACTTTGTCAACTGATCAACCTTATCTACAGTACTTCATATTTATTTTTCTAAAACACAAATGGTCCTTCACACCATAGGCAAACTGTAATCATGCATTAATCAGTTTAGATTTTTTTTCTTTAAAGAACCCCATGCGTAAATGAATGACATTTATAATTTCTTTATTTATTGCCATTTAACCACCACTTTTATTACCTTGCATAGTAAACTAGGCATTTCTGTATGATGATTCACAACCTTTTATGCACGTTATTGAAATCATGTTTATTTTAAAAGTCAACAACAAAAAAAAGTAATATAAGATTTTACAAATGGGCATTGAAGTGGCATGGTGGTGTAGTGGTTACCACTGTCGCATTGCACCTTCAGGGTCTGGGTCTGTGTGCGTGGGGTTTGCATGTTCTCCCTGTGTTTGGTTGGTTTCCTCCGGGTACTCCGGTTTCCTCCCACAGTCCAAACACATGTAGGTTAGGTTAATTGGCATTCCCAAATTAGTAGTGTGTGAATGATTGTGTATGCCCTGCGATGGATTGGCACCCTGTCCAGGGTGTACCTCGCCTTGTGCCCTAATTCTCTTGGGATAGGCTCCAGGCCGTATAGACGATGAGTGAGTGAGTGAATGATTGAAATAAGCATTGGTGGTTCAGTGCTAGGTTTCTCATCATCCCTGTGGAAGGCCCCGGTTTGATTCCCATCCAAAGCCCCAACTCCTGCCACTAAATGCAGTGCCGGTACCAAGCCAGGATAAAATGGGAGGGTTGCATCAGAAAGGGTATTTGGCGTAAAACCTGTGTCCAGTTGTATGTGGATTTGAATAGTTCACTTTGGTGACCCCTTGACTGGAGCAGCTGAAAGGCTAACACAAAAGCAAATGATACCAAATACATTGATTTCTAGACAGAACTCACAGACTAATTGTTTTTGTTTCCTCTACTTTCACTCTAACTGCAAATGAAATTATGACTGAAACTGTGACAGTGGAAAACTAAATCTGTTTTAATTTAGATTTTTTTTCTCACCTTTACAGGACCCCACCGTGTGAAAGAACCACAATTCCACCTAGACTTGGACAGGAATGAGTGTTTCTCCTCCTCATTGTCTACTAAAAGAGTGTCTCCATATGTCTCGGAGGTTCGGAGTGAGGGATCGATTTTAGACGAGAGGAAGGAGGAGGATGTGGAGGAAACCGAGCGAGGAGTTCGGCTCAGGCCGAGGGGGGAGACGTCAAGTGAAGAGCGGTCTTGCTCTCCTCGCAGGGGTCTAAACACCTACCTGTCTCGCTTTGATGATGCGATGAAGCTGCGTGGTCAACTGGCCAACGAGAAGGCGTCACAGGAGAATGGCGCAGACGTGGAAGAGTTTGATTCATTTCGACTTTTTCGGCTGCTTGGCAGTGTGGTGTTAGCCGTGTGTGTGCGCGTCTTTGTCTGCCACTACCTGGTGAGAGTGACACAGAGACAAATTTTATTAGATACTTTTGTGATTGTTTGGTACATTTAGGTATGACACCTTATCATATACCTAATTGGTGCTTTTTCTTTTTTACCCCCCTTTAGTCCATATTTGCACCCTTTCTCACACTGGAGCTTGCCTACATGGGGTTGTACAAATACTTCCCAAAGGTGAGACAAACAGAAAATGATGAAAACTGAAAACAGTGAGTGACTCTACAGACCAGCATAGATACACACTAAAACCCAAAATCATGCTGCCAGTGATGCAGTGTTGTGTTAATTTTGTGGAGCAGGGGTGTTAGTGGTGAAGGTTGTGAGCTGCTGATTGGGAGTTTGTGAACTAAAATCCCAACACTGAATACTCAAATGTTTTAAACAGCCAACATGGTATAAACAAACCATACAGGATAATAATAAACACTAGTACAGATGATGGTGTTATTATTTTGTCACTACAAGAGGGAACCTTGTCCTTCAGTGTAAATGTCTCGCTGTGCTGACTGTGCCCCTTTTGTGTCCATTCCTAGGTGGAGAGGAAGATGAAAACGACGGTGCTGTCTGCAGCGCTGCTCCTCTCAGGGATTCCTGCTGAAGTGATCAATCGCTCAGCAGAAACATACAGGACGATGGGAGACGTTTTCTCTGATCTCTGTGTTTATTTTTTCACCTTCATCACTTGCCATGAGATCATCACCGCTTTCTCCTAACAGTTCACTTAAATAACATGCACTCACACACTCTTCATACACACATCAGTGTATTTATTCCAATCCTAGTTTCCCATTAGTTGCGTCTCCCAGTCATTTTAAGTGCTGCTCTATTGCCAGTTCATGCAGTTTACAAAGGAACAGGTAAAAGACACAAGAGTCATGTGATTGGATTTAAACCCTCCATCTTTACTGCTAGTAGAAGAGCACTACTGGTCAATGCTAACAAATTAACAGCCTAGCTATTTAGCATGAGAGCTAGTCAGCAAACTTTACAGAAATTGTGTGCGCATGTGTTTGAGTCATACTTCTTGCCACACTGTGTGTGTGTGTAATATTACACACGTATAAGGGTTAGTCAAAAATTATCCACACTTCGGTTATATTAAAACTTCTGTTGGCCATCCTGTTTTAACAACACTTTCCATTCAAGGCTACTGGCTCCACAGTCACTTCTCGGCAAGTGTGAACGTGTTGCATCAGTTCATTTAACTACAGTGTGAGCAAAATGGGTGAACCACTTGTGATTTGCACAAAAGAAATGCAGTGTTTCTTCTATTCTTCTATATTCTATTTTTTTGTGGTCTGAACATACGCCTGGTACCATTTACTTTCAACTTACTGACAACTTTGTTTGCAGTACAGAAAAAATATTTTGTCATGAAGATGGTTGTGTGTATAGAGAAGTTCAATAAAGGTCACACGAGTGTTAGCCATCAAGAAGTAGCTGAATGTCCATCACTACGTCCAGTCTGAGAGTAAATGGTATGGAATGGAAATGTCCTCACTCACAATCTTAGAAAAAAATTCAAAAGTCAACCATCACCTGTAAAATGGATGGTTATACTTTTCTTAACTTATATATATATATATATATATCAAGGAATACAAAAGCTTGTTGAAAAATGGACAAAGAGTATTAAAAAGCAAGGAGATTATGTTGAAAGAAAAATTATATATTTGTCTTTTCAAAAAATTATTTAAATAGATTATACAGCTAAAGTGTGGATAATTTTAGACTTTCTCTTGTATGTTCCTGTTTATCTTCCCTACACATCGCGCACTACACAGTTCCCCTTAGGCTTAGAGAGCTTTAGTGTTATTTGGGAGAAAATAGCAGTGTTTGTGAGATGAACAGTTAAGTGTCATAGTGTTTTGATCGTCATTGTGTTGCTGGCTTATTTGTAATGTGAACAATTTGTTTTGATTCTTTTAAAAACTTGATTAATGTTATTTATGTTGCTTTCTTTTATGTAATTATTCCGTAAAACAAAATCTGATACCTGTTACTGCAAAATTACTGTTCATTAAAAGATGTGTGAACAATAAACTTCAGTAAACAGTAATGTGTGTATCGTACAGACTGTTCTTCAGTTGAAAGATTTGTACTGTTAAGTTAACGCCACCATGGAAAATGTAATTTTAATCAAAACAAAGAAATACACAATTACATTAAATAAGTTTTTTTTTAATTAAACTAACAGTTTGATGCATTCTAAGTTGTAGATTATTTGATTATAAAGCTAATTGGTATCCTTTGTTGTATTGTAATTTCATTATTTAATTTTCACTGGTCTGACATGAACAATTTAATTTGTCAGACTCAGCAGTCAAACTGAGTGACTCCAACACTAGAATACACCTACAGCCTCAAAATGTTTAGTTAATCTTTAGTTCGTTAAGTCTCCAGTAACCAGTTATTAGAAATAGTATAGTAATAATAAAAATGGTGGCTTAGTAGTTAGCACTGTTGACTTGCACCATTATGATTCAATTCCTGCCTCTGGGTCTGTGTGCATGGAGTTTGCATGTTCTCCCGGTTCTTGGTGGGTTTTCATTCCACAGACCAAAGACACAGAATAGGCTAATTGGTGTTCCTTCTGGAATGAGTGAGTAAGAGTTATAAAGATAGATAAAACTCACAGGAAATACTGGATAATGTTTTTAAATATACGTTTACTTTTTTTTAAAAGCTCAATTAATTGAATTGAATTACATTGAATTCATTAATGTTTGGTTCCTCGGGGTGGCAGTACACCGTCTTCAGTCGGTTTTCATATCCAATAAATAAACACAGAAGAAGGAAGAACGGAACCGGAAGTTTTAAAGAAGAAACAAAAACGTTTGTGAAACAGTTGAGCAGTTTACAGACAGTATGGGGCGGGAGTCTCGGTGAGAATATTAACTATATTACTTTATTTTTTATAGAACCGGTTACGTGATGATAAACAAATAAATCGAGAGGAAAAATAAATATAATTTCTAATCGAAGTGAAGCTAATAAGGAGTAGCTAACGTTAGTAACTTAGTATAGTCAGGTTAGCGGGCTTGCTAACTATCCGGCTAACAGCAGCTGGTGTTATTAATTATTATTCATTCGCATAAGCGTTGGTTTCGTAATTAATTGAACAAATGATTAAATGAGCAGACTATTGTTTATTTCAGTGAGCTGTCTGCAAAAAGCGCGAGCTAGCTAGCTAGCCAGCCAGCCAGCTGTGCGTGCGTGCGTGACGTCACGCTCTGACACAGAGCGCACGTTCACACTACAGTCCTGGGACATTGAGGATTCTCAATTAACACTTACGTTTGGATTTTGCTTAGGTGAAATAAACCCATGTGCACAATATAAGCTTTAGTTAAGGCAATTAATTTTGTTAAAATGAGCTGAAGTACCAGTTTTTGGAAAGGGTAAAAAGGTTAAAGCTAAAAATACGCTGATCTGCTTTAATGTAATCAGTGATATAATTATTTCAGGTTGAAGCCCACACACATGTCAGCCTGTCATTCTGTACGGCAGAACTCTCTGTCTAACTTATTAATACAAAGAAATCAGGTGTATCTTACACCATGTTTATGCTAAGTTGCACTTTACTTATAATTTCACGTAACATTTACTTATACCACTTCAGCAGTGATAATATTAACTAATCCCAGTGAAAATGTTCAGTATAGATTATATAAATTGGTGTGTGATTACATTGCGAAAATAGCTTATTAGTATCTTATTTTAAAGTAGATTATTAAATCCGGCACATGACTGTTTGCTTTTACTCAACATTTTGATTTAACTTATTGTGCAGGTTAAACTACAGGTTGATATCAAAGTACTGCATAGCTGCGCCCACCTCAAGGGAAAAAGTGCTATATTCATCTGATAAAATTGCTTATGTAATCTGGTACATAACTGCTCATAACTTCTCAACATTTTGATAAAATTTATGCTACTACTGCCAGTGTTTAATTAAATTCTTTCCAGCCAGTTTTGCATGATGCTGAGACAAAATCTGGCTGGATAGGAAGACATACAAACAGAAATTTTACTGAGTCTGGTTTCAGGTCCTCCTAAAAAACATAGACATTTTTGAAAGACCATGTTTTGACCAACATACAAACAAAACCTTTCTTTAATTTATATATATTCATAACAAATGTGCTTGTTATGAGTGTTAACAGAGTTGAGGCTTTTGTCACAGACATTACCGGAAGCGCTCGTCATCGCGAGGACGCTCGGGCAGTCGCTCTAAAAGTCGCTCTCCTGACTCCAAGCGTGTTAAGAAAGAGGACAGAGCACGTGACCGGGGTCGCCGAGAACGATCACGCAGCAGAGAGAGGAGGAGATCACGCTCCAGAGACCGCAAGAGACAGAGGTGACACTTTCTCTCTCTCTTTCACAAACATACACTTAGAGTTTCTCCCATCCTCATGCTTAATTTGTGGAACCGTGTGTGCTCTCAACAGGCGGTCTCGCAGTCGTGAGCGTAAACGCACCAGGAGTCGTGAACGCAGGAGGTCGAGGAGCCGCAGCAAAGGCAGAAGGTCAGTGATCCAACTGTTAATGAGGGGAAAAGCATAATCACAGAGTTTGTATGTATGTGAGTACCAATGCGTGGTGACTTGAGTGTGTTTGTTTTTGATGCAGCAAGGAAAAGTCAGATAGTAGTGAGCAGTCAGCAGATAAGAAGAAGAAAGAGGAAAAGGAGGAGGAGCGAGTGGAGGATGTAAGTATCTATCTATCTTTCTGTCTGTCTGGCATACTGTCTGTCTGCAGTTTAGCAGGAGTTAACTGTGGTGTTAAATGGCCCACAGCAGGATTTTGACCAGACGACCCTGGAGGAGGAGATGAGGAAAAGGAAGGAGAGAGTAGAAAAATGGAGAGAGGAGCAGAGGAAAAAGGCCATGGAGAACATTGGTGAGATTAAAAAGGAGCTGGAAGAGATGAAGCAGGGCAAGAAATGGAGCCTGGAGGACGATGACGGTATGTATGTGCAGGAGAGATCATGAGAAACTGTATAACCTTGCTGTATTAATTCTGGATAGTAATATCTGTGCGTGTGTGTTTTGTAGATGATGATGAAGAGGGTCCGGCCTCTGTTGATCAAGAAGGCGAGGATGAAGAGGATAAGGAGAAGGAGGGCAAGGTGGAGGAAGCCGAGGTGATGGAGGAGGAGGGAGGGGAAGAGCTTGACCCCCTGGATGCCTACATGGAGGAAGTGAAGGAGGAAGTGAAGAAGTTTAACATGGGCACCATGAGGGGTGGAAATGACAAAGTGAGACACACAATGACACTGATGTAAACTCCTAACATAGTTTTATCAGTGTGAGCTGTGCATGTATGAGAGAGAGGGCACACATTTATGCATGAGTCTCACTCACACAATGTTGCAGTTTGCCATCATTGTGGTAGCATGTGTTTATCACAATTAAGTGTTTAAATTCTATGTGTACAGAAAGGAGGAATGACTGTGACGAAAGTAGTGACGGTGGTGAAGACGAAGAAAACACCTCACACCACCAAAAAGAAAGGAGAGTTAATGGAGAATGATCAGGATGCCATGGAGGTAAAACATGCATTTTTACATACACCTCAGGTGTATTCTGCATCATTGTTACTATAAACCGGGTCTATAGTTGCGTTCACATCGGCTAGTACAAGCATCACTAAACCTGGACTCAGATCTGGACTAAGTGACCGTTATATCCTAACCCTGATGCTTTTCTGATAAACGAGAATAATAAATGTACCAGCAATCTAGCACTTTTTTTCCTCAAGGCGGGTGTGGCTATACATGTCACTCAACAGATCCAGTCAAGGTTTTCCACGCATACACAGTGTACAAAAGAAGCATAAATAAAAGTGCGACAGCGCATGGCTTATTCCAAAAAAAGGAACGTAGACTATGAAAACCAAAAATTTAAAGATGAATGGATATATGTTTATTCTTCTTGCAGGAAGTTTATAACTAGTTTGTATAAAATGTTCCGAAGTCATGGCGCTAATAAAAAGCAGGACTGTGAAGCTCCTCAATTAGAAAAGAAGAAAGGGGTAATTTGAGCAAACATATCCATGGCAGTCCCGAACTGAGAGTCCAGTATGATGGAGCAACCAGATAGCTTTCACATTTATTTATAGCCTCGCAGCGTGCCAATGAAGAGTCACTAAAGAGTGATTTAAGGATTGTTGTTTGTATTACATAAAAATAAAGGAGCTACACAAGGCTGTCAATTACAAAGTTCAGTCTGTCTACATGTCCAGTGTAGCCATTGAAAATTTGGAATAAATATTATTTAAATGCTATTGAAATTTTAAGCTGCTCATTTTTATAGACCTTTCAATAACTGCATATAAAGAGATCTGAATCCTAACGCACATGAAATTTGCACCTTGGTCAAAGAAAATTTTATTGACCGGTTCATTTGTTACATTTTAACTCGGTAGCTATGGCTTAGTAGTAAAATAACTTTGAGAATGGCAGCATACATCTTGAAAATTGTACATATGAGCAGTGGTGGCTCAGAGGGTAAGGCACTGAGTTACTGATCTGAAGACTGGCGGTTCGATTCCCAGCTGAGCCAGGTTGCCATTGTTAGGGTTAAGGGCCTTGCTCAAGGGCCCATCTGCTCCAGGGGCACTGTATCATGGCTGACCCTGCGCTCTGACTGCAGTTACACTGGGATCTGAAGGAATTTCACTGTGCTGTAATGTATACAGTACAGACCAAAAGTTTGGACACACCTTCTCTTTCAAAGAGTTTTCTTTATTGTGTTCTTTATTGTGCTCTTTATCCCAAACAAGTCTCTTCTGCTTGTTACCTGCTTGTTAGCAATGGTTTCCTAGCAGATATTCTACCATGAAAGCCTGATTCACACAGTCTCCTCTTAACAGTTGTTCTAGAGACGTGTCTGCTGCTAGAACTCTGTGTGGCATTGACCTGCTCTCTGATCTCAGCTGCTGTTAACCTGCGTTTTCTGAGGCTGGTGACTCGGATGTACTTATCCTCCGCAGCAGAGGTGACTCTTGGTCTTCTTTTCCTGGGGCGGTCCGCATGTGAGCCAGTTACTTTGTAGTGCTTGATGGTTTTTGTGACTGCACTTGGGGACACTTCCAAAGTTTTCCCAATTTTTCGGACTGACTGATCTTCATTTCTTGATGGCCACTCGTTTTTCTTTACTTAGCTGCTTTTTTCTTGCCATAATACAAATTCAACCTCTTTGAATGAAAAAGGTGTGTCCAAAGTTTTGGTCTGTACTGTATGTGACAAATAAAGGCTTTACTTTACTTAATAAAATCACATCTCTTTACAAGTTATATATGTTTTAATAATACAGAGGGGCCCAAAAAATGTATCAACACTTCAACATGGAACGTGGTTGCTGCAACAATTTAATTAGAATATAGATGATAACTGTTGAAGTGTGTATACAATTTTTGGGTCCCTCTGTATGTCATGCAGTGGTACCAGATTTTGGTTAATTGTGTATGTAAATGGAATACAGCTTATCTGTGATAAACTGGTTTGTGAGTTCTTATTCAAAACAAACTGAGTGTGTGTTTGTAGTATTCATCAGAGGAGGAGGAAGTGGACCTGCAGACAGCTCTCACCGGCTTCCAGACCAAACAGCGGAAAATTCTCGAGCCTGTAGATCATCAGAAAATCCAGTACGAACCTTACCGCAAGAATTTCTACGTAGAAGTTCCTGAGCTGGCCAAAATGACACAGGAGGGTATGGTAACATTTACGCTTATGGTTTAGTGTACACATGCACGCATGAAGAAAACAGGTTTTGAACCGAGTGACTGACTGTGTTTCAGAGGTAAATGAGTATCGTCTTGAGCTTGAGGGAATCATAGTGAAAGGAAAAGGCTGTCCCAAACCCATAAAGACCTGGGTCCAGTGTGGAACGTCCATGAAGGTCCTCAACGCTCTTAAAAAGTGAGTGCTTCTCCATTGCCCCTCGTCACAATCCTCTCTACACTAACACCTTTTTTTCATCCTTTTGTTCACCTCTCCTCTTTGATTTTAGAAGATCTGATCACATTATCATGCCTGGTGCAGCAAGCATTCAAATTTTTTAACACTGTGTGTTTGTGTGTGATCTTTGACGCATTGGTCTCATCTAAGATATTTGAGATCCTTTTAACAGACTGTCTGTGTCTGCGTTTTAGGCATAACTATGAGAAGCCTACACCCATTCAGGCCCAGGCTATTCCAGCTATCATGTCAGGGCGTGACATCATCGGTATTGCCAAAACAGGAAGTGGGAAAACCATTGCATTCCTGCTGCCAATGTTTCGCCATATTTTAGACCAGCGACCCTTAGAAGAGGGCGAGGGGCCTATCGGTACACATGCGCCCATGCACGCACACACACACAGGTCTCACCTTGGTAAGTGTTACATAGTTTTAATGCTATCATGTTTCTCTGTGTCTCAGCGGTGATCATGACACCAACTCGTGAGCTCGCACTGCAGATCACCAAAGAGTGTAAAAAGTTCTCCAAGCCACTGGGACTCAGAGTGGTGTGTGTGTATGGAGGAACAGGCATCAGTGAGCAGGTTTGTGTGTGTCAGTATTTTCTGGAGAGCTGGAGGTCACAGTGCGATCTCAGTGACCTGATTTTTAACAAAATTAGCTCCAAGTTCACAAACTTTACCACAATGTTATTCTAACACTGTTTTGTATGTTTTTGTGTGTGTGTTTGTAGATAGCAGAACTGAAGCGTGGAGCTGAAATCATTGTGTGTACTCCTGGTCGAATGATTGACATGCTGGGAGCCAACAGCGGTAAGTGTGTCCTCATCTCTCTTGTGTGTGTGTGTGTGTGTGTGTGTGTGTGTCTGTGTGTGTGTGTGTGTGTGTGTGTGTGTGTCCTCATTCCTATAGAGAATGGGCCATGACATCATGGCGCATTGCATTTTGGGTATTGGTTCATGTTTTAGGACACACATTTTTGCAAGATCAGATCAACAGAGAGAAAAAAGCGTGAGTTTACAGTGAGAAAATAAAGTGCAATATTTCTTATGTATAACGTGCAATATAACGTTACTTGAAAATGGTCAAATCAGGTTTGGCTCTTTTCAGCCCTGGTGCCAATGTGGCACTGTGACCTATATAACCAGTATGAACTATAATCGAATTAGAACTTAGATTTCAGTGCATCACTTTAATGCCTGAGCGATTGATTGTTTCAGAGAACCAGAGGGCAAATATTTCAGAGTGTCCATGTTGTTTTTGCATTCCGACTTAAAAGCACAACTCAGGAAATGAAACCTTCCAATAAAACATGAATGCAGTAAGTACACTTGCTCTGACAGTAGCAGGTAGCTTTTGTTAGCTAAGCTAAACATGCTTAAATTTAAATAAAAATTTGAAGCTAAATGTCCTAAAGTATGGCTGTTTTTTGCAACAAAGGATTTGAACACAGAGACATGAAACAAATGTCTTTCAACAATTGCATGAAAAGGGGGAAACGCATCAAAACTATTTAAATATTTAAGGACATGCAGGATGAAGTTGGAAACAGAGGGATGCACAATGTTTAACAATTTGCAGACATCAGCTGGCAGCGTCCCCGCTCCCAGTCAGACCAACCCTGGCAAAGTGTCGTGAGATGTCATGTTTTGCCAGATAAGACAAATATGGTCAAATATGGTCCTATTTCTGCAAAACAAATTTGAAGCTGGTTTGTAGCATACCAATAGTACCAACTACTTTGCTGGTACTGATGTTTTTGTATTTACTTATATTTAGGTATTCTTTTTTTTTTCTCTAAATGAAAAGCTTCTTTCATGTTATCTACTATTTTTGTAGGACTTTTTTTTGTTTTGTTTTGTTTTAAAATATTGGTTCAGGCAGCATTTTGGCTACAAGTATCCAACCTTAGTTTAGACTGGTGGCCCAAATGCGACATGCATTGATTACTGTGAGAATGACACTGGAGGCATAGGTACACTATAGCACGTGTTATGTGACATCACATGATGGAGATTGAGATAAAATTGAGATAAAAAGAGACTAGTAACCAAAATCCGATTTTTAGAAACAATTGAAATAAGATTGCTTTTATGTAGTCTGAACAGTAAAAATATATATATATAATGTATTGAGGAGCTTGTTAATACAATGATGGAATGGTGTCATAGTGTTTAGCAGTGTGGCCTTATACCCCCCTGGGTCAAGGGTTTAATTCCTGCAATTGTGTGCATGGAGTTTGCATATTGTGTCTTGGCTGGTTTCCTGCTGGTACTCTGGTTACCTCTTGCAGTCCAAATACATGCAGAGTAGGTTAATTTCCATTTCAAGATACCCCATATTGTGTGAGTAAGTGTGCGCGTTCTTCTGCCCTGTTGCTGAAAATGATAATTGTCTAATGATAATCTTAATGGCGGTTGATAACACAGCAAGTTTTCCCCATTTCACTTTGCTTTTAAGTAAGATGATATAAACACCACTGCAGTGTCTACCTCCGCAACTATTTCTAATAGTTATTACTATAAGTATTACTACTTTGTTTTTGTGCTTCTGCATCCTAAACTCCCACAATGCGTTGCGTTCTTGGTGTCTCCGTCCCATTCTCTGTAATGTCTATATATGCGGCCACAGTGATTTTTAAGTTGTTGTGTTTAATGTGGAGTGAGACTCCTCAGACTCCTTGTGGCTCAATATTATCTCACTTATTTTCCTGCCTGTATATAAAAATGTTTAATAAGTGATGTGCAGATGATGAAGAAGGTGTATGACTGTATTAACAGAAGCTTTGTGTTATATGTTTAAATCCTTAGTTTGTGCTCCCACACATGCATGTAATCTGTACTGTGTGTTTTCCAGGTGAGCGCATGGTGTTTAATGTTTGTTTAACAGGTTGGCTGTGCCGAACAATGGTACGCAAGAAACCAGCAGTAACCATCTGTCTGTCATAGAGCCGCATCAGTGTTAGTGTTAATGCAGGGTGTGTGTGTTTATCCTGATGTGTTTATTAATGTGGAGTTCATGCTGATTTCAGGACGAGTCACAAACCTGCGCAGAGTCACATACGTCGTAGTTGATGAAGCTGATCGAATGTTCGACATGGGCTTCGAACCGCAGGTGAGAAACACCTCACCACAACACAATCTGCACCTTCACACGCCTGGGTCTCATTTATCAAAGCATGTGTAAAACAAGTACTAAAACTAAATGAACGACCCACCCATACAAATATGAAAGGTCATTGTCCCTAAACCTAACAACTGGCTTGTCAAGTGAAGTAGGCTTTTACTGTCATTTCAAGCATATGAAAGGAAAATAAAACATTCCTCCAGTACCAAGGTGCTACATGCAACATAAATTAACAAAATTCGCTAGGACAAAATGAACACCATAAATTATGCGCCAATGTGCAAACGGGTAACAACACAATGCAATACGCTGATAATGTTGCACCGGCCAGTACACAACTGCAATCAATGTTTGTGATAACTGGCAATCTTTCACATCACTGTGGAGGAATTTTGACCCACACGTCACGTGATTTTATTTGTCAATTCCACAGGTAGTTTGTCTAATAAACTAATAAATAAATGAAATGAATTAGATTAAAATAAATATGTATTAGTGTGTGCCTTATATTTCCCCAACTAGAAACTCTTGATGGCATGAATTATTTTTACTGCCTTTATTGCTACTGGTTTCGGCATTGTAATGTATTGCAGTGTGATTGATATACTGTAGATCTGTCATCGTTCAGCTTTTTGTCAAATTTCTCTTTGAAAAGTACTTGTAGCCAAGAGCCTTAAAATAGCCTATAACTGAAATGTACCTGAACTCCTCCTCTCTCTCAGCAAAGAAGATCCAGCGGTGCTAAAAATACATTCTCTCTGCCAAGCACCATATGCCAAATCTTCTAACAAATTATATTCTCAACCAACCTTTAATCTTTAACCAGTGTGCTTTTCTTTGTTTGTTTTTAAAATTTTTTTTTTTTTAAGTTTTACTATACATTGCATTGTGTGTGTGTGTAGGTAATGCGTATAGTGGATAATGTGCGGCCGGATCGTCAGACGGTGATGTTTTCAGCAACGTTTCCTCGAGTGATGGAGGCTTTAGCTCGCCGTATCCTCAACAAACCAGTCGAGGTTCAGGTTGGGGGAAGGAGTGTGGTTTGTTCTGATGTGGAGCAACATGTGGTGAGAATACCTCTATACCCAAACACACATAACTGCACATGCAGCAATTATTGTTATTCCAGAACCTGAGCTCTGTGGATTTTTTAATTTTTAATTTTTATTATTGTAATTTTTTTAGATTGTGATTGAGGAGGAGAAGAAGTTCCTGAAGCTGCTGGAGATTTTGGGTCATTATCAGGAGAAAGGCTCAGTGATTATTTTTGTAGATAAACAGGAACATGCTGACGGGTTGCTGAAAGACCTGATGAAGGCCTCGTACCCCTGCATGTCTCTACATGGAGGTAGACACACGCACAGTGAGGCCTATGTGCACTGTATTAATGTTACAGCATGTGTAGTGTTGTATTAATAATTTGTGTCTCTGTCACAGGAATTGATCAGTATGATCGCGATAGTATAATAAATGATTTTAAGAGCGGTGCTTGTCGGCTGATGGTGGCCACGTCAGTGGCGGCGAGAGGCCTGGATGTAAAACAGCTCATACTCGTGGTGAACTACAGCTGTCCCAATCATTATGAGGACTATGTGCACCGTGCTGGGAGGACTGGTAGAGCTGGAAATAAGGTATGATGATGATAATATAAAACATGTAACAAAAGGTTAATATTTTTCAATACAGCTGTATTTATTTATGTAAAGAATAATTCAATGACAGCACATTACTATAAAATCTAGCAGTGATCAGCTGAATCTTTTCTCTAAAAAAAAAAAACCTGTAAGGTGGATGGGAAATGCTTCATTTCCCCTGATGATGTCTGGTTTTTAATATTTCAATGGTTCCTTTTTGTTTTTCAGGACATTCCAAAATGCATTACATTTTGCTATGTGCAGTGCTTGTACAGTGGCTCTGATTGGTTTTCCCTTTTTTCAGCTTCAAAATGGCATGCATACATACCTTTCTGGTTCAAATAGGTTTTATGACTTTTCAAAACAAAAACAAGGTTCAAACCAAGACAAGACTATAAATACTATAAAGTATTTATCAGCACATATTGGCAACAAGAAACACCTGTCGCATGTATCAATATATTTGGTTACTTGAGAAATGGGTTTGTCCAATCAAAAAATGTCATGTTTTAAGTTGTTTACCCCATCTAGATCTAGTATGTACTGTATGCAAACTGAAATTCTGATCCACTGTCTTATTAATAATTTGGTCTTAAACACAAATGTCTTCAGTGTATTGCAGAAATGAAAGGAATTGTTCTTGATGTTCCAATTCTTTAGACAGGGACTATATTCACACATGGGATGTGTTTGTGTGATACAGTTTTAACTGTTGTGTATTATGTTGTCAGGGTTATGCCTACACCTTTATCACAGAAGATCAGGTACGGTATGCAGGTGACATCATTAAAGCTCTGGAGTTGTCTGGGTCTTCTGTTCCTCCTGAGCTTGAACAGCTTTGGGCTAGATTTAAAGATCAGCAGAAAGCGGTGAGCCCCCAAAACCACACCCACATTACATCACCTATACCACACCCAATATCACCACCACCCTTTCATGTATACGCCTTCAAGTATAACTTATAACTTGTCTCTGTTTGTATGTCTGTTTCTGGTTATATGTGTATGTATGTATGCAGGAGGGGAAGACAATTAAAAGCAGCAGTGGATTTTCAGGGAAAGGCTTTAAGTTCGATGAGACTGAACATGCTCTGGCTAATGAAAGGAAGAAACTGCAGAAAGCAGCACTTGGTCTTCATGACTCAGACGATGAGGACACAGCACTGGATGTAAGTGTGCAGATTCAGTGCAGAGTTAATGTACTAACTGTTGATTTTTTTGACGGCTATTGACGTCTGCGCAAGTAGCCATGTGAATGAATGTGAACGAAGTATAACGAGCTGCATTATATACTATAAACTAATAGCTAGATGGACGTCAGAAAACAGGTCAATTAACGTCACGCCATGTACATGTGTGTGGTTTGAAAAAAATAAAATAAAATTTATAATCAGTGTTTAATGATGTGTGGTATTAACGAAGGGGATGCTTCTTCCCCTCATAGATCGATGAGCAGATTGAAAGCATGTTTAACTCTAAGAAGCGTGTGAAAGACCTGGCAGCTCCAGGGGGTGCTGCACCGGCAGCTTCTGGACTCACCGTTACTGCTGCAGGACTTGGTGGTCTTGCTGTACCTTCAGCTGGAAACATCCAGAAACTTGAGATCGCCAAGAAGCTGGCACTGAAGATCAACGCACAGAAAAACCTTGGTGCTGAAGCTCAGGTGAGACAGGATGACTATAGCAAACATAAGAAAACACAGACTGTCAGTCTCAACTGCTAATTATACTGATTTTCAGCACATTTCTTTATTTTGTACACAACCCCGGACTTCTGTGATCACGTTGTAATTTTTTTCCTTTCCTGATGAAATCTCAGGATGTCATGCAGCAGGCCACTAACGCCATCATGAGGGGTGGCACCATGATCGCACCCTCTATCTCTGCTAAGACCATTGCTGAGCAGCTGGCAGAGAAAATCAATGCCAAGCTGAACTATACTCCCATTGAGAAACTGGAAGAGGAGAGACAGAATGCTGAACAGTCAGAGAGTGTCAAGAGGTATGAAGAGGAACTGGAGATCAACGACTTTCCTCAGGTAGACACACACTTCAAACTCTCAAAGGTGTGAGTGAGAGAGGTACACATACAATTATTGAGCTATTATTGATGTCTCTTTATTATTGGCTTGTAGACGGCGAGGTGGAAGGTGACTTCTAAAGAGGCTCTGCAGAGGATTGGAGAGTATTCAGAGGCTGCCATAACCATCAGAGGGACATACTTCCCCCCTGGCAAAGAACCCAAAGAGGGAGAACGCAAGATTTACCTTGCCATCGAGAGTAAGTATAAAAATGCACCTGAGATTTTTACAAGTTATAAGTCAAGTCTCAATTTCTTAAAGGGAAATCTTCAAGTCAAGTCTGAAGTCATCGGAAGGTACATAAGGACATTATGGGAGAAATACCCGTCAGTTTATTATATAGTAACAATATATAAATACATTGGATGGACAATGAAACTTAAACTGGTTTTAGACCACAATAATTCATTAGTATGGTGTAGGCCTCCTTTTGCGGCCAATACAGCATTGATTCATCTTGGGAATGACAGATACAAGTCCTGCACAGTGGCCAGAGGGATTTTGAGCCATTCTTCTTGCAGAATAGTGGCCAGGTCACTACATGATGCTGGTCGACAAAAACGTTCCTGACTCGCTTTTCCAAAACACCCCAGAGTGGCTCAATAATACTTAGATCTGGTGACTGTGCAGGACATGGGAGATGTTCAACTTCACGTTCATGTTCATCAAACCGCTCTGTCACCAGTCTTGCTGTGTGTATTGATGCATTATCATCCTGATACATGGCACCGCCTTTAGGATACAATGTTTGAACCACTGGGTGCACATGGTCCTCCAGAATGGTTTGGTAGTCCTTGGCAGTGACTTGACCATCTAGCAGAAGTATTGGGCCTAGGGAATGCCATGATATTGCAGCCCAAACCATCACTGATCCATCCCCATGCTTCACTCTGGGCATGCAACAGTCTGGGTGGTATGCTTTTTTGCTCTTCTCCACACTCTCCCGGATGTGGGAAAGACAGTGAAGGTGGACTCATCAGAGAACAATACATGTTTCACATTGTCCACAGCCCAAGATTTTCACTGCTTGCACCATTGAAACAGATGTTTGGCATTGGCACGAGTGACCAAAGGTTTGGCTATAGCAGCCCAGCCATGTCCCTACGAACAGTTTTGGTGGAAACAGGGAAGTTGAGGTGCACATTAAATTCTGCAGTGAGTTGGGCAGCTGTGGTTTTATGTTTTTTGGATACAATCCGGGTTAGCACCCGAACATCCCTTTCAGACAGCTTCCTCTCTGCGTCCACAGTTACTCCTGTTGGATGAGGTTCGTCCTTCTTGGTGGTATGTTGACATTACCCTGGCTACCGTGACTCTTGATACATCACAAAGACTTGCTATCTTGGTCACGGATGCGCCAGCGAGACAAGCACCAACAATTTGTCCTCTTTTGATCTCTGATATGTCACCCATAATGTTGTGTGCATTGCAATATTTTAAGCAAAACTGTGCTATTACTCTGCTAATTAAACCTTCACACTGCTCTTACTGGCAGAATGTTCTGGTCAGATTTAGCTGTGAAATCTCCAACATTAAATTGGCCAGTGTTTCAGTTTCATTGTCCAACCCCCATTATATTTATAAATATACTGTATTAGACACAGTATAAGGAAAACATGGTAGACTGTTTGCAACTATTATTTGCAAGGCACAACTATATTTTAAGAAGTATTTTATATCACCTTTGTTTTATTTATAATATTTAAAAATAAATGACTCTATCTGAACCTTAAGGTCCAACAGTACATACAGTAACTGTCTTTTTAAAACTAAAGGAAAAACATCAAAAACAAACAACAGTAAAATATATCTCAGAAGATACTAGGTCCATTCCTGTCCGATATGAACTGAAATATCAGGCTCATCTAAACTTAATTGTTGAAGATTGGGAAAAGGTGAGGCATTTATTTTCCAGTTTACACCTGCTCTGTTCTAGAGAGTCTTTTTCCACTTTTGCCTCATACATCTGGAACACAGTGTGGTCTTCTTATCTAGTATCCCATCCACTCACTCACTCACTCACTCACTCACTCACTCACTCACTCACCATCTATACCGCTTAATCCTGTATTCACGGGGGGCCTGGAGCCTATCCCAGGAGACTTAGGGCACATGGCAGGGTACACCCTGGACAGAGTGCCAATCCATCGCAGGGGTAGCCCATCCACAAATTTTAATATGTTGCGAGTTCTTTTTTGTGCCCCACAGTGAAAAGAGTGCTTACTGTAAGTTACTGTAATCTTTCCTGTTGGCTTGAACCAGTTGGTCTAATTCTTTGTTGACATCGCTCATCCAAAGTGGCACGTAATATACAGTTATAGTATTTTAATTGTTTAAAAATAATTGACATTGAGAATTTGACAATTGACAATTACCAAGCAAATGATAATGAGATAAATTAAAATGTTAAATGTTTCTCAGGTGCAAATGAATTGGCGGTGCAGAAAGCAAAAGCAGAGATCACACGACTCATTAAAGAAGAACTCATACGTTTGGTAACCTCATTCTTCTTCTTCTTGCTTATTACTACTGGTACCATAATGCTAATAATCATAATCATTATTATTAGAATTATTAGATACATGTGTGCATTAAGATATTTTATTCTTAAGCATAAATAATTTTAGACTTTGACCACTGAGATGATTGATGGTTTAAATTAAGAACTTTTGCTAAAGTTTTATTTGTTTAAGAATAGTTAAATCATTGCATAAGTCATAAATGTATTTTTTTGATCACGCATTAATAGTTCTCTTTTTCCCCTTTCAGCAAAACTCGTACCAGCCAACAGCCAAAGGCCGATACAAAGTGCTGTAGACAAAGACATTGCTGTGTTTTTCTGTTTTATGTTGACATAAGAGGAGAGTGTTTTTCAGTGATTAAATATGATTTAGCTCTCAATTCAGTCTCATTCATTATATGTAGATTTCCTTTTACACCAATAAAACATTTTAAACATAACCTTCAGTGTGTATGAAGTTAAAATATATTTTATAAAACCTTTCAATCAAATGGTGGAAAAAAAATGTATTGCTCCTCGAGCTGTTTTTGATGGCCTGAATTCTTTGAAGCATGAACAACACTAGTAAAAAATAATGTACTCCACCCATCTGGTCTCAATTTTCTCACAGTGCATTTGATAGATCACCATGGCATTTACATCACATTAGGCATTTGGCAGATGCCCTTATCAAGAGTGACTTTTTAAAAAAAACTCATATATCTGAGCAGTTTAAGGGCCTTTTTCAAAGGCTCAACAGTGACCGTAATTTTAAATTACTTCAGGCTGTTATCTTTTATGTTTCCTCATTGGAATGGCACCAGACACATGAAGTTCCAGTATCCTCACTTTGGCCAGTGTATATTCATGATTCATCATTGCACATCACTTTCTTCTAATCATCTATATGCTGTGATTGATCCCTTGTTTTCCTTTGTTTAGGTGTTGGTGCTAGTTTTTATTTGGCCTTTGTTTGTGTAGTTCAGCCAGGTGCTTGCGGTTCTGCCACACGCATTGACTCCAACTTCCACCCAGTTGTTAACTGCAGTCTTAATTCCACCTACTATTAACTGTAGATTAATTAGCTTTTTCAGACTTGTCCTGATATTTGCTTTAGAAAGGCAAATTACAAGAAGGTTCCCCAAATATTTTCTCAACATTGAGTAATTCCATATTTTTGTTACTTAATTTAGAAATTAATATGCAACTAGTTTCCATTATTTAATTGAGATACGGAGCTATGTCCAAATAATATATTTGTCATAATTTTGCAAAGAAATAATTTTTGGCAGAAATGTGGGTTGTTAATGAAATGGCTTTCAGGTAATACTTGAAAATGTTAAATACAGTCTCCTAGGCAGAGTTGTATGCAGGATTATGCAGGGTTTTCTAATTCGTATTATAAAAAGTAATTTTGTAAAGAGTTCAAACATCTTGGCTGAGGATAGAATTTCCACAGCCGGCTTTTGTCAAAAACAATGTTAAGGACAAACAGGCAAGCGTTAATAATTAATAGGATTTATAATTGCATGCACCTTGGGAGGTTTTTTAGGATTACTCCAGAGATTTAATCTGGTGAAAGACAGGTCTTCTGTTAATTACAGAGGATAAAATACTCCCTCTTGCATTTCATCACCAGGCAGGACTTAATAAAGTCAATCCCAAGTTAATGTTACGATCCCACAGGAATACAGCATGTTAAAAACATTTTGTATGTGTAAACTGACTTCTTGTCTCATGACTGTACGATGGAAATTGATTGACAGTCCTTTAGGAAAGCTGTGTTGTGCTAATGTTTACAGTAAGCCAACAAAAACAAACAAAAATAGCCAGATATGCAAAGGTTTCATAAATGTTAATTTTCTTTCTATTGGTGTGTGTACGTAGTATGTCAATGACCTATAAAGTGCAAAACTTGAGCATGTACTGTACAGCTGAGTTGTATACAGAAAGCCCCCCAAAAAACAGCATAAAAAGCAACGCTCAGTTAAAGCTGAAGTCACAAAAAGCTGAATAAATGGCAAAATAAATTTTGAGTCATATCTATGCCAGTAAAAATATTATTTCTAAATGCATTAAAATTAGGACCCAAATCATACAAAAAAAGCTAAATGGGTGTGAATTAATTGGCATGTTCTTGCACAATATTATTGTGCATCTTGAAAAATTGGAATATCGTGAAAAAGTGCTGAAGGATTAGTACCATGCTGCTTGGATAGCAACCTTCAGCATGCCTGTATTGTTGTGTTGGGTGTTGTCTCATCTTCCTCAGAAAATGGAAACATGAAGTGCTCTAAAATCTCCTGGTAGAGGACTGTGTTGACGTTGGACGTGACAAACAGTGGCCCAACACCAACGGAGCACACGGCACGCCAAATCATCTGCGGAAACTTCACATTGGACTTCAATGAACTTGGATTCTGTGCCTCTCCACTGTTCCTCTCACACTGGTAAAAGGTAAAACACTTCTGATTATGTCTCTGGTTCTGAAGTGCTTTAATAGTAGGGATGGAAGTTTCCATCAGGACCCATTTCCTGATGACGTCTTGATGATTCCAGCCTCACTCTACTCCACAGTTAAGCTCTTCCAATGTATTTCTAATACAGCATCTTATATGGCTTACCCTCCTTTTGGAGAGAGGGTGTTGATCATCTTTTGGACAATTGTCAAGTCACCAGTCTTCCTCACTTGTGGTGATTTTTGAAATCAGTTAATAAACACATTATTTAACAGAACTGAGAACATTTTAACATTTGCTTTAAAGCAGTTTACTGAATGCTATTCAAGCTGGTTAGAAAAAATAGAAAAAAAATTGCATTTCCCCCCTTTTTGCAATAAAAGCCACAATGCTGGCAAAGTAATTTTTAGGTCTAGCAGGGAAATCTTTTTTTTCTGAGGCCCTCCTTATAAACAATCTCACACTGGCCATATCTCAGTAGCAGACGTGACACAGTAATAAACTTGGTATCAAAATTGAGCTATTTGAGCCAATCTCTTCTCCATACCACTTATCCTGTACAGAGTCATGGGAGGCCTGGAGCCTATCCGAAGGGACTTGGGATTCACCAGTTCACCACATTGGACAATCACACACACACACACACACACACACACACACACACACACACACACACACACACACACACACACACACACACACACTACACTAAGGGGAATTTGGAAATGCCTATTAGCCTAATCTGCATGTCTTTGGACTGTGGGAAGAAACCAGGTTACCTGGAGGAAACCCACCAAGCCACCCTTATTGAACCAGGAATGTGAAAATATACTTAACTCAAATCACTCAAAATGGAACTTAATACATGATTTGATATGTTTGGTCACAATTATGAGGACATACATGGAAACTACAAGTGTAAATTAACACACCTGCTGCAGGCTCTCTGGTGACTGATGAATCTGGATAGTCAGATCCAACTGCAGTGGCTTTGAGAAAAAGTTTCTTCTGTTTTTGCTGCTGCAGTGTCACAATTTTACCTCCATATCATTTTGTCTCAATGACCAGCCCGGTGTACATTTTCAAAGGAAGAGACTGGTGAATGGTATGTCTCCATGCCTCTCAGTCGGAAGCTAGAGTAGACCACTGGTTGTGGCCAATGTGACAGGCACCATGGGAAACTTCTTTAGTGAGTCCTTGTACCTTTTCTTTGGTAAACCCGTCTGTTGCAGTGGTCAGTGCTGAGTTCACCAAACAGCAACTGTGTCTTCAACAAGTTCTCCATCCTGGTGATGTGTCCTGCAGCTGGAGGTTGAGTCTCACAAGGCAGACAAAGCTTTCAAATACAGTAGCTCCTTACGTTTCTCCCTAAAAAAAAAAAAAAAAAAAAATTCAGTACAGACCAAAAGTTTGGACACACCTTCTCATTCAAAGAGTTTTCTTTATTGTGTTCTTTATTGTGTTCTTTAGCCCAAACAAGTCTCTTCTTGTTGTCTGTCCTTAGCAGTGGTTTCCTAGCAGATATTCTACCACGAAGGCCTGATTCACACAGTCTCCTCTTAACAGTTGTTCTAGAGACGTGTCTGCTGCTAGAACTCTGTGTGGCATTGACCTGCTCTCTGATCTGAGCTGCTGTTAACCTGCGATTTCTGAGGCTGGTGACTCGGATGAACTTGTCCTCCGGAGCAGAGGTGACTCTTGGTCTTCCTTTCCTGGGGTGGTCCGCATGGGAGCCAGTTTCTTTGTAGCGCTTGTAGCTAGTTTTCCCAATTTTTCGGACTGACTGATCTTCATTTCTTAAAGTAATGATGGCCACTCGTTTTTTCTTTACTTAGCTGCTTTTTTCTTGCCATAATACAAATTCAACCTCTTTGAATGAGAAGGTGTGTCCAAACTTTTGGTCTGTACTGTATATACTATTAAATATGTATAATATATTAAATAATGCAGGCTAGATCACAACCTAGCACCATTTGTGCACTGCCAAGACACACTCATCTTGTGAAGATTCGTCATTTAGTTGTTAGCCATAATAATAGTGGATGTTATTTTAGATGAACAACCATTACAAAGATCACTTATTCCCCCATTTCTGATGTTAAGTGTGGGGAGTAAGATTATACTATTGATGTGTATTCCATTAATGGTTTTGTCTACTTTAATGAGTTAAGGGACAATGTTTGTTTACACAAACATAACTGACACAGGGCTTGAAACTCTCAAGGCTTGCTGATGTAAGAGAGATGTTGTATATTTAAACGGTGGCATTTGGCACCCAGAGACTGAGCTGGGGTGTGAGAACTTCGGGTGTAAAGTTCATTATACTGTAGGTGGTGTCAACCTTTCCGTAGTGACACTTTTCTACTATAAGAACTCTTTTTAGTCATGTTTATACTGTGTTATATGTGGCATGTTTAACAGATCTGTTTACACAAATTTGATATGCTGATAATGAAAGTGCTGAAAATGATACAAAATGTTTTGAATTAACAATCGAATGGATTTTTCAGTGGGAAAAAGCACAACTAGCTCCAGTAAATATAGTCATGGATATTTGAAAACATTCAGTATTTTTAAAAAATTTTTTTATTTAATGTTAAATCTGACATGCTATAAGAAATTCTCCCTTTCTTTCTGCAGGACTACAGATGGCTAATATATCCAGCACTTTCACTGGTGTTGACATGCAGACCATAAGTCGTACTTTTACAGGTGAAAAAATCCTTAGGGTGTTTTTGGTGGTGTCCACACACTCTCTCTTCATTTATGTTAATAGCATGATGCTATTTACACTGCACACCAAGGCCATCTTCCGTGAGACACCACGTTACATCCTGTTTGCTCACATGCTTCTGAATGACACCATTCACCTGGTGATAGCCCTGGTGCTCTACTTGCTCAGTATCTTTTACATTGTAGTGGTGCGTGCAGCTTGTGCCTTCATTGTGATCGTGTCTACATCAACGTTTGTCAACGCACCACTAAATCTAGCTGTCATGTCTTTGGAGAGGTACACAGCCATCTGCTTCCCTTTGAGGCACAGCGAGTTGGCCACACCAGTGCGAGCAATTGTGGCTGTAGCTCTGGTGTGGGTTTTGGGCATCACTGATGTACTAACTGATGTGTGTGCTCTCTTCCTCCTCGCAGAGCCATCCTACTACTTGTCTCCTTCAGTGTGTACCATCGGGCAGCTCATGGTGGTACCATGGCAGCAAAGCAGGAGTGTGACATTCAAAGTTTTGCTCTTTGTCACTGTGGCCATTGTGCTCCTCTACACATATGTGGCGATCCTACGGCAGGCACGTGCTGCCTCCACTGACACCTCTTCTGCCCATAAGGCTTTACGTACTGTGGTACTGCATGCATTGCAGCTTTTGCTCTCGCTCATGTCCTTGCTTTTCGAGTCTATAGATTTCCTTCTAGCAGGCTTGCCCCTTACTGTAAATGCGCATCTACGCTTCCTCAACTTTTATTTAGTGCTGGTCATGCCTCGCTGTCTGAGTTCAATGATTTATGGCCTGAGGGACGAAACCTTCAGGCCACTGTTCAAACAGAACTTCCTCTACTGTGGGAAAACTAAAGTTGTGCCTCTAAAGTCATTTACAAAACAGTAATGATGAGACAAGGATAATGATGTTTCTGTATATGACCCTTTGTATATGACCAAATATGTACATGTATTTCTGTAGATATGAACACAAAAATGTGAGATGTTACTTTAAACCTCAAACCTATATCAACCTACAGGCTACAGCATCACTCGGGGTTCAAACTTGTGATCTCCGGATGACGAGCTAGTCACCACTGCACCACTTAAGGACCCTCAAACCAATATTTGAATGTAGTTCAGGAGTATTAAGTGTATTATGGGGTGTTTGTTATCCTAATACTACAGATTCTATTCATTTCTATATTATTTTAAATAAATATCATGGAAAAAAGGGAAAATATTCTTACATATATTGTGTACAAAATAAAATCTGAAATGAATTTCTTCAGCCAACATTTTAAATTTGAGAATTTGTTTCAAAACTTGATTAGAAGAGAGGCTTCATGGTATGCCTCATGATGGAAAGGAGGACCCTCGGTGCAGATACTGCTGTCCAGTGCTGATAATGCTGAAGTGGTTGTTTTTCTGGACTCATATCTCTTCTTACAACACCTTGACAAGTAAAAAATTTATATACCCTTATAACCATTGACTGCATCTACTCAAGTCCTGGGTTTTAGGACAGCAATGTATTAGGTCTTAGAATTTTAAACTCAACTTTACTGTTAGAAAGAATTACATTGTGATAAGTTTTTAATGCTTTTCTTCTCCAGACAAGAAGGAATGACATTTTTAGCAGTCAGTTGCAGTCAGGATCAAATTTCCTATTATACTCTTTGAGCAGTTTTTATTTAGTTGGCCAATTTCACTACTTCTATTGTTTTCTAACATCATTTAACTATCTCTATTGTCCTGAGGATATGCACAGAGGAATTGCTTAATTATATTAATGAGGTGTTTAAGTTCATTCTGCCCAGTGAGAATATGACTAACTGATTTTCCCCCCACAAAATTAAATATACACAGTCCATTATTCACTTGCAAACATGCATGAAAGTGGTTGAGTTACTTTGCAGAGTTTACCTCAAAAATCAACCTCAAAGGACATAATAATGGTTTCTCATTTCCACCCCTAACTATATTTTAGTAGCTCATTACAATCTTGCCGGCTACTGGATTAATGAAGGGATGTTGGAAATGTAGAAGCATATGGAGTAAAACATTTTGTTATAAGGAAACAATTAGTGACATAGCAGAGTGTTTTTTTTTTTGTCATCATGCCACTAAATCTGGCTGTCATGTCCCTCAAGAGGTACAGAGCCATGTACTTCCCTTTTTTTGTTTAAATATTTTTATTGTTTGAGATATTAATAAACATTCACATGTAAATACGTTTTCTTTGAATACAGACATAAATCTTAACAAGATCAACAAAAACAAATAAGTACATTTCCCCCCACCCAACAAAATAACCCATAAGTGCTATCCCGTGGTAAAAGTAGGTACCGAAGGCATAGTAAACATTAATCATAAGTGTGTAAAAAAGAAATAAAAGGGGACTAGATTTTTTCAAATAACAAAATCTTATCTATTAGGGTATACCTAATTCTTTCAAGGTGTAGGGTACCCATCAGCTCTGTCAGCCATAACTTCAAAGTTGGGACTTCTTTTTTCTTCCAAAATAAGAGGATAAGTTTTTTGGCCAAGATCAACCCATATGAAGCAAACTGTTGTTGTACCCATGTAAGTTTGACAAATTCTTCAGAAACTCCAAATATATTTAATATAGGATCTGGTACAAGAGAAATGTTCAATGTATCTGAAAAAAAACTTAAATATTTTGTTCCAGAAAATCTGTAATTTGGGACACAAGGCATAGGAATGAGACAGTTTAGCATCTAAATTTGGCATTTGTCACACAATGGTGACACTTCTGGAAATATTTTATTCAATTTACACTTGGAAAAATGAAGCCTATGAAGCACCTTAAACTGAATGAGACAGTGTCTTGCATTAATAGAACATTCATGAACCAGTTCAAGACTTTGTTCCCAAATTTCACAAGGAATTTCCACTGCAAGTTCTTCTTCCCAAGCAGATTTAATACTTTCCATAGATGGATTTTTTGCCTGTTCTAAGCCCTTGTACAGCAAGGAAATGGTACTACCATCGCTAAGACATCTTTCTAGAACTGTATCCAGATACATAGGTGTAGCTGTGACATAATTAGAAATGTTAGACTTCACATAATCTCTTATTTGAAGGTACCTAAAGAAGTGACTAGAAGGAATACTGTATTTCTCACACAACTGCTGAAAAGAAGCAAATTTTCCATTTATATATAAATCTCCTACCTTTCGTAACCCTACATTTTTCCAAAACTCAAATGCATTATCTGACATTGATGGGCGAAAAGATGGGTTAGCTGAAATTGAGAGCAAAAATGACATTTGGTTGAGTTTGAAATGATTCGTTAACTGTTTCCAAATACGGACAGAATTATGAATAACAGGGTTATGATTGTAAAATCAACTAACTATACCTTTAGGTGACAACAGTATTGAGTTAATGGAATATGGGAGACATTCCTCCTGTTCCAACGTCAACCAATTCTCCTCCACTGGAGCAAAGTCTATCCATGAAGTCAAAGCCCAAAAATACAGGAATATTCTGTAGTAGATATAAAAATTGTGGGAGAAATATCATCTTAATTGCGTTTACCCTACCCACAAGAGAAATTGGAAGTGTTCTCCAGAAACTGATCATAGATTTAAGTTTAGACAAAAGGGGTTGAAAATTGGCTTTAATTAAGCTAGAAAACTTTTTTGCTATCTCAATTCCCAAATATGTTAATTGCTCTGAAGCAATCTTAAAGGGCAAATGCTGAAGCCAAGAAGAATCTTTGATTGTGACTGGCATCAGCACACTCTTGTCCCAGTTGATTTTGTATCCCGCAAACGTATCATAGTGATTGATCAAATTAAGGATATTTGGAATGCTACTTTTGGGCTCCGAAATAAATAAAATTATATAATCTGCGTATAAAGCCAATTTATTATTAGTACTTTGTGTTTTATAGCCTTTAATTCCAGTATGTATTCTAATAGCCTCGGCTAAAGGCTCAATTGCTAATGTGAAAAGAAGTGGTGATAGTGAGCATCCCTGTCTTGTACCTCTGTGTAATTCAAAACGAGAAGACATTGTTTGATTTGTGCCCCTTTGAGGCACAGCGAATTGGCTACACCAATGTGAACAAATGTTGCTGTGGCTCTGGTGTGGATTCTAAGCCGCAATTAGGTGATAATTGCTCCATTCTTCTACTTACCTTGAACAATGTGTACAGTTGCATTATAGCAGTAAAACATTAAAATCTCTGCTCTTTGTAAGAGTTATTCCAACTTTTCTGGAGAGTGTTTACTTGGCTCTGACAGCTTAATTGAGAGATTTTCTTAGAGGGTTTGCACTTATTTTTTTGTAACTGTGTCTCCTAGTTGTGGCTTCTTGTGTTTCCAAAGAGCCATTTTTATTCCCGTTTATGCAATTCCACACATGAAATCACTTAAAATAAATCACTCTATATTCTAATTCTGTTGTACCGCCTTTAGCTTTAATCACAACAAAAATGTTGTGTCCAATTCATATGAAAAAAAAAATTCTATATGCTTCCAGAACCACTATTTTACAATTTGAGCTCTATAATATGGCTGTGCCATCAGTTAAGAAAAAGGTAGCCAACTGACTTCAGTTTATCACCACATAACATTGCTGAGCATAGCTCAATTGAGAAACCCCTGATCATAGCACTGCCGCCAAAGGCTTGTACAGGGCACAGACTGTTTAAAGGAGAACTGTGACATCACTCATAGGTTTTCTGAAGAGAGATTTTGAATAGTGATGGCCAGATGAAGCCTTGTTTAGGTGTTGAAGCTTCCCAGCCAATAGTTTCACCAAAAGGTTAATTTCCTGAAACTTCATTCAAGGGCTCATTGTACAAATTTTGTGTAGCAACTATATTGTAACATCACAAGCAGCACAATTAATATGTACATACATGCAGCTGCACTGTTCAGGGAAATGTTTATGTATGTAATCAACATCTCTGAATGTTTGAAAATTAAGTGAAGTGTGCACGAGTGTGTACTTAAGCGTCAAATGAGTCAGTCACGTGAACACTCTTGTGTCATAGTAACATCACTAATTTTGAAGCTCAACTACTCAACTACAGAGCTCTGGTTGTCGGGCTCCCGGCCAGCGAGGGCGCTGTATGAACCATTTGGATTGATTTTATAAAGGAAGAAGAGAGGCTGGGGCTAGGTAACAGCAGCCATTACCCAGCCGAAGCTAATGCTAAAGCCGAAGCTATTTTGTAAATGTGTGGTGCATTTACATGTATTCCTCCTGCTGTGGCTACGCAGGAGGGTTTTTTTGTGTTTTGTTTTGTGTTGTGTGTGTGTTCCCTGTGAGTTAGCGTGTGTGACAGCTGTTCCTCTGGGGATAACTACATCAGCGACAGTGTGCGCGCGGGACTGGTTCGTCGGTGACCACCGCGTTGCGATTAAAGGAGACGTCGCAGAGCGGGACGTTATCTGGTTTTGCTTATTTTATTTATGGACTTGTGTTGGAGCAAGAGAGAGGACTCTGAGTCTTAACAGATTATAGGTTGGGTGAATGTGGTGTGTGAGGCCGGCGTGTGAATGAGAATTGCACAATAATTAAATGTACATACACTTGAATGCATATATTTTGTCCCTGGTGGTCCTTACCTACTTTTCTGATAACAGCAAGTTACTGTTTTAAATAATAATAGCAGGTTTGTTACAAGACTCTGCATAAACCCTGGTTAATCCGTAAATGGGTAAATGGGTGAAACAAACGGAGCCTAGTTATTGGTTAGAACATGCCTACTTAACTCAGTTACCACAAACTAGCTAACTTAGCTTTGATAAATGGTAGCTAATACAGTGGATACGTTCCACAACCCAAAAATATTCATATAAAAATAATAAATGCAAAATATAAAATAAAAACTAAACAAACCTTTGAAAAGAATTCCAACAGAGCTGTGATTCTATTAGTGTGTGTCCCAGGGGCAGCACACACCCTAGCCCTTGTCCAGTAACGATTCTGGTGGCCCACCATGAGGGACGACACCCACCGCTTTGTGAGTGCCTGCGATGTCTACACTAGAAATAAAACCAGCAATAAGCTACCTGCTGGTTATCTCTGACCTCTCTCTATCCCGCACCAACCCTGGTCTCACATAGCTCTAGATTTTGTCACCGGGCTTCCAGACTCAGAAGGTCACACCTGCGTCCTCACAGTTGTGGACCGTTTTTCCAAGGCGGCTCACTTTGTTTCCCTGTCTAGTCTCCCTACCGCCAAAGAGACTGCAGAACTGCTAATCACTCATGTTTTCTGGCTACATGGATGGATATTGTATCGGACCGTGCGCCCCAGTTTGCTCCACAGTTCTGGTCTGCCTTCTGTAAATTAATCGGTGCTATGCCAAGTCTATCTTTGGGATATCACCCACAGACTAACGGCCAGACGGAGCGAGCCAGCCAGGATCTGGAGACAGCCATCCAGTGTTTGACCTTAAAGGAGCCCTGTTCCTGGAGCCAGATGCTCCCATGGATCGAATACGCTCACAACTCCTTGCCCACGTCGGCCACCGGCCTCTCACCTTTTCAGTGTTGTCTAGGGTACCAGCCTACCCTGTTCCCCTCTCAGGAGGAGGAGGTCTCAGTCCCGTCTGCTCAAGCCTTTGTTCATTGATGCCGGAGAACTTAACTTAAATGCAAGGTCGAAGATTCGCCAGACCGTCTCAGCCTTCAAACGACAAGCTGGCCGGCATCGTTCCAGGGCTTTGCTGTATCAAGTGGGCCAAAGGGTCATGTTGTACGCTCATAATATCCCCCTCAAGACCATCTCTCGCAAACTGTCCCCCAGGTTCCTCGGCCCATTCACAATCGTTAAAGTCATCAACGCCTGCACTGTTAGACTTCGTCTTCCCTCCACTATGTGTCAGATAAACCCCTCGTTTCACGTCTCCCAGATCAAGCCTTTGGTCTTTTGCCCACTTTGGTCTCTTGTTTGTATACTTACGTTAAGTTTCGTTCTCATGGTTCGCCTCCGGTGAAGGGAATCACGGCGTTGCTGATTAGTTGGTGCTGTGGTTGAAATGACGTCTTTCAGGAAAGCCCTTCAGTGAGGCTTGGTTGCCTGGTTACCCATAGCGCGCTCTGGAACTTCTTCAGTGGGTTTCTTCGTTTCAGTTCTGGCACGAAGTCTCATTGAGAGTTCTTGAAGAGCGGATGACGTCAGTGAAGTTTGTGTAGCTTTTGGCCTTGTGGGCGGAAGCCCGAGCGGCGAGCTTGCTTCCTTCAGATGGTCATGATGACAACGTGAATGACGAACGAACGAACGTGTTTGGACGAGTCCGGACACTGAGTTTTGTCCCTGTGTGTCAGTCCATCCCATGGATGATTGGTCCAATCAGATGTGGTTGCGGGGCTTAGCCACGCCTCACTTGGTTCCCCCTTTTGTGCATACATTAGGCCGGTTTACGGCTGTCACGTGGGGCCAAGCCGATTACACTTTTAATTACCTTTTATAAAGTCATTTTACATGAGCTCTTGTTCATGCGAGCAATTTTCCGTGTACACCACTGTTCTTTGAATAAAATAACCTCTCAATTGATACCACACATCCCCTATATTACACACTCATTTATAGCTTTGTTTAATAAACAGAGTTTGCAAATGCTGATAATACCTTTTAAAGTTATGTAGAATAATCAAACATAACACACAGATATAAAACATACTGAATATATGTTTCTAGCATTTTGCCCTACTGGCACACTTTAAAGATTGTTTAGTGTCTCTGCTGTATTCCTCTTTGTTCATTGAAAGCCATTTGGAGAACAATTGTGTCCTGGGGTCACTGAGATGGTCAAAGCTGTAAAACTGTCCGCTTTGTTTACAGGATCACCAATTTACGCCATGGTTTTATGTCTAGTTTGAGGCATCTGGCTTTAGTGTAGCTTCAGGCACAGCAAACTTCCGGTCCCATGCCTGGTTAAGGTTCCTGTGTCACGGTACACCAGGTCACGCCCACACCTCAAGCCAAGTAATGATCACCTGTGACTCCGCTCCACACTCCAGTCCACTACTTTCATTTTGCCGCCTCATTCACCGGCTCAGCACACCTGTTCTTCATTTCATTCATTACTCTGCTCTATAAAACTCTTTCACAAACCACCACCTCTTGCCAGATTATTGTGTGCCCTCATGCCCAATTTTCCAGCGTTTTTCTCTGCCTTGACTTTTGGATCTCGACCTACGCTTTGTTTCACGGACCTTGCTCTCGTTTCACGTTTTGGATTAGTGCTTTTTCGGATTTCGGGATATCGACCATCGCTCACGTTTTATGACCACGAATCAGGATCACGGACTGTAGTTGATTTCATGACCTCGAACCAAGCACGCTCAGAACCATGATTATTCCCCGCGGACCAGAGTTGCGTTCAGCGCACACCGGCTCTTCACTTCCGCATTCTCTACGCGAGGCTCGCGCCGTGCCGCCGCATCTCTGCACAGCGGGAGCTTTCATTCACAAAACTAACAGCGCGTTCATCACAGGATAATCGGCGCTATATTCCACACGCGCTCTGCGCTTGGATCCACTACGCCTGCACGGATCGTGACATCCTGCAGCTTAGTTTTACAACCTCTTCTTTATGTTCCCGAATGAGATAAAGTTATTGGGATGGCGCCATGATGTCTGGGGACGAGGTTCTGGTTTCCTCTCTTTGGGGTCTGCTCAACCCTACAACGCAGAGAGAACCATTCAGTGCCGCAGTGTCTTACTCGTGTGCCTCGTGTTTTTCTTTGCCCAGTGTTTTTCGTGTTCTAATCTCGTTCTCGACTCTGGCTGTTTCTCAGATTTCTCTCTCGTCTTTGCCCCTCAGTACCTCTGCTACTATCTGACTGACTGATGTGTATGACCTTGCAAAGCTCTCTGGATATCGAATTGGTACTTACTTTTCTGGATTTGTTTGCCCTCGCTGCTGGATTTCTGATTACCGATCGCGCATGGTAAAACGATAAAGTAATCCTTCACTGCCCCATTCCCCGTAAAGTGACTGCCATCTCTGCGCATAAGGACTCTTGGAATCCTACAAATGCCAAACTGTAAGCATCAAGTAGCTCCTTAAATTTCTCTATAAAATACCTTTTTAAAATTTGTGAAATATGTACTGTATATTAAATAACGCAGGCTAGACCACAACCTAGTATTTGTGTACTGCCAAGAAACAAGGAGCTTGTATAGTTACATTGTGGTAAACCATAATAATAGTGGATGTAATTTTAGATTATGAAATTTCAGTTCCTAAATAACATTCTTTATAGATTTTAAAGTCAATAGCGTCATGTCATAGCTACTTGGGTAAAACAAACCTTTTCCCTATTCTGATGTTAAATGTGGGGAGTAAGATGAAACTGTTGATGTGTATTTCATTAATGAATTGTCTGCTCTAATGAGTTAAGGGATGTTTAAACAAGCATAACTGACACAGGGCTTAAAACTCTAAAGGCTTGCTGATGTAAGGGAGATGTTGTATATTTAAACGGTGATGTTTGTCACCCAAAGTCTGAGCTGGGGTGTGAGTACTTCAGGTGTAAAGCTCATTACACTGTAGGTGGTGTCAACCTTTGCAGTAGTGACACTTTTATACTATAAAAACTCTTTAACTGCTTACATAATAGGCTTTTAGTTGTTGTGTAGCATGTTTTACAGATTTGTTTACAAAGCAATATGCTGATAATGAAATTGCTGATAATAATAGGTTTTTAAATCTACAATCTATTTATCTAATGGATCTTTCAGGAAAACACAACTAGCTCCAGTAAATATAGTCCTGCATATTTTTAAACATTCAGTTTTTGTATATTTGGATTATTTAATGTAAAATCTGACATGTTATAAAAAATTCTGTTTCAAAACTCTCAGTGTACTTACGGCCACCACGTGAAACGGCGTAGGTGAGATAGGGGTATTGGTAGTTAACAGATTATGGGCCAAACTTCGCTGAAAAAAGTAACTGATTTTTGAAGACAGTAATTTTGTAATGTAATTAGTTACTTAACGTCCCCCAACATTGGTCATTACAAAACACATATTTTAGTCATTACAAAGCAAATTGGATTGTTTTCAATGTAACTTGACGGCTACTGGATCAAAGAAGAAACGTATGGAGTAAAACATTTTGTGGTCTGTTATAAGGAAACAATTAGTGACATGGCGGAGTCTTTTTTTTTTTTTTTTTTTTTTTTCTCATTATGCCACTAAATCTGGCTGTCATGTCCCTACACAGCAATGTGTTTTCCATTAAGGCACAACAAATTGCTAGTCCAATGCTAACAAGTGTTGCTGTGGCTCTGGATTTTGTGCTAATTGCCCATTCTTTTATTTGTCCTTTTCAATGTGTTCAACTGCATCCATCTCAGTGACATCATAGTCACTAAATCTCTGCTACTTATAAGAGTTTTTCTGGAGTTATCAACTTTTCTAGGGAGTGTTTCCTTGGCTCTGACAGCTTAATTGAAAGATTTTCTTAAATGGTTTGCACTTATTTCATTTTTTTTGTTACTGTCTCATAGATGAGCCCTATTGTGTTTCCAAAGAACCATTTTTATTCCCAAATCACACAATGATTCTTCATGCTCTCAGACCTTTTATTATTTATTTATTTAATTATTTATTTATTTATTTTACAATTTGAGCCCTGGGATATGGCTGTGCCATCAGATAAGAAAAAAAGTATATAATTGATATCATTACTCTTTCAGGTTATTACAAACTTGTCAGCCTTTTTGCTCCTCCTGTAGTTTGCCCCCTGGCCTCTAGAGGTCATTTGTGTTCCCCTTAGCCCAAGTTCTTCATTGTGTTGTCTCATTAGTTATTCAGATCACCTGTGTCTTGTTTCCCCCAGTATATTTAAGCCGTTCACTTTCTCCCCTCTTATTCACTTGGTTTTTGAGTCCCTCCTCTGTGTGTCCTGTTGAACTTCTGGCTGTGACTCAGTGTTTCCTGTTGTAAGTTCCTCAGTCTTTTTATGATTTGATTGTTCATTACCTGATTGTTTTCTCCTCGTGTGGAGGCTTTCATTTAAGAGTTTATTATTTTGTCAATTATTTTATTTAATTCCTCTGAATGAGAAGAACTTTTGTTGATGACAAGCTTCCTGTGAACCCTTTTTTACATCTTTAAAAATAAATCTATCTTGCCTGAGACTTTCTGCCTTGAGTGTTTCAGTTGGGTCCAACCCTATCCCCTCCGTGGCTCAGTGGTAAAATCCTCAACCCTCACCCCGGAGACCCGGGTTCAAGACCTGAGTTTGACAGAAAAACCAAGTCACTCATGGACCCAGAAACACTCGGCTCCAGGGACCTGATGAGGGTGGTTGCTCAACATGAAT